>JACEGR010012711.1:0-10858 GCA_014170235.1 Listronotus bonariensis | reverse complement strand
CGTAACCTGCCGAGTCCGATACTAGAAACAAATGTGTGAGTCTTATGGTTTTAGGACTGTAACCCTTACCATTTTTTGCAAAATGTTTAAAAATTGCATGTAAAACATTGTGGTATATTTGTCCGACAAAAAAGTGACGCGTTCGCCCAGTCCAATACCCGAAGCATTTGTCATTGACAGGCTGGGTTAAAGCGCCGCTTTCATTATGGCGGTATGATATTCGTGGTAGTTTCATCAAAAGGAACCCTAAAAAGGCTTTAAAAGTGTTTTTATCATGAAGTCCATTTTATTACTGGAAGAGGACGATGTAGTTTTGTAATAAATAAATAGCATATATACAAGGTGTTTTAGAACAATGGGATCCAACTTCTAGGAATTATTCAGTGCAACAGTAAAGAACATTTGAGTATATAGACCCATGTCTAGAAAAGTGTCACTAGGGCTCTACAGCCCAAACGCGTTAAAATTTAGAAAGACAAATTTTGGAAATGGGATTTAATGCATTTAATTTTTGCCTTTGTACATGATATCATCATAACAATTGTTAGAAATGTCAATGTCAATATTTAAAAAAATAATAATTTTATTTTTATTTTATTAATAGTTTTTTAAATTTAATAATTTTATTTTTATTTAATTTTTTTTAAATTAATTTTGTTGTAATGATATCATGTAAAAAATGAGAAATTAAATGAATAAAATTCTATTTGGGCAATTCTCTGTCTTTCTAAATTTTAACGCGTCTTAGGGCCGTAGTGACGTAGTGACACTTTTCCGGACATGGGTCCCTATACTCAAATGTTTTCTACTGTTGTCCTAAATAATCCCTGGAAGTTTGACCCCATAATTCTGAAACACTCTGTATATATTTTTGCTAAGCTAACCTAAATGACCCACAGACTATGCAACTGGTTGTACGACAGCTTGTACAACTCAAGTAAATTCAAGGTCGGGTCTCACATTACCGCAACTTGCCGGTGGTTGTGCGTGTCCCTGGTGAAATGTAGGGGGATGCGGGGCAAAAATACCACGCTTTAAATTACATCTGATCGTACATTAAACCTTCACAAATAAGGTAACACAGTTTTAAGGTTTGACCACACATAACTACACAGAGTCATGCACCGTAGCACGGCCATGTCTTTGAAATGTACCGTTGTAATCAAATGCCGTAGGCCTAATATCACCGGTTCGTTCTCGACCACATAGCCCGATTTTAGCCGTATTTTAACAAGTAATCAAACATTAGTTTATTTGATTTTTACGAAATATTAATTTTAAAAACTTATAAAATAAAAAATAACAATGTATTCGTAAGTTTTACTAACATATTATACACAAGATGTAACAATAAAATTATTTTTACACTTTTAATACTTATTAAATCACTTTTTTGTATTGTTTATTTACAACAACTAACCTTTAACCACTAACTTTTAATTTTTATACGTAATAAACAGAAATAAAAGGTGACGCCCGTTAAATATTAAAAAAAAAGTTTTTTTAAATATTTAACACACAAACTAAGACGTTAAAAACTAAGAGGTTTAGGACATATGTTTATATGAAGTTTTTTTTCTGTTGTAGAATCGCCCCGTAAAGTTTGTCGGTTGAGTTACTGGACACCCTGTATGTATGTAGGTAATTTGATTGAAATAAATGAAAAATTTGATGTCTATTGGTGCCTAAACGGTGAGGTTTATCCACTTTAATAAAGAGTACCTAATTTTTTAAGATTTTGATTGTCTATAAAATGGCGCCCCCAGTTTTGCGATATCTGTCAAAATAAAAAAGTTATGATGTAAACAAATTTTAAGTTTTAGGTAAAGTGACCTCTGGCGGTATTTAAAAAAGTATTTTTGTCTTAAAATTTTAGAATCTGCAAAGCTCGATTTGTGTGCCAAATATCAACTGGATTGGTTAAAAAATAAATGCAATATGGCGAAAAAACAAGATAAAAATTAAACTTTGACGGCTTGTAACTCGAAAACTAATGATATTTTGAAAGAAAGAGCTCTACCCTTATTTTGTCAAGTACAATCACCCCCTAAAGTTTCGTGATTGATTTTTGAATCGCCCTGTATAAATAGGATTCATAACCAGTCTAACAATTTTTACTAAAATAAGTGTTTTAGAAATTTTTAGTTTTTTTTTGTGTTTATATGAACCTTTAACCTCTAATTTTTGTAACAACATACTTTAACACCCTGTATAAATGGAATTTTATATTTTTTCAAATTGCAATAAAATGGTATTGCAAATCTTTACAGCTAATTAATTTTTTTGGCCAAAAAATTCGCGTTTTTTTTCATGTTCATACAGCTGCGAAATTCGCCGAAATTCTAGAGAACAACATAACCTACAAATTTCTATATTGTTTTTACTTCGGTGGTGACGCTACGCTTGGGTTCTTTTGATATTATTTAGGTTTTATTTTAATGATATAACATTTGTATGTTGTGATGAATAAAGAATATAGCACATTCATTTGGCAACAAAGACCGCTGCAAATTTATTATAAATAAAAGGGCTAAAAAAGTTAATATAAATTCAAATCAAAAACACAAAATACTTAAGAAAATGAACACAAAAATAACGTTCCACACAACTAATAGAATGACATAAAAATAACAATAACAAAATTATTTTTGAAATAACATATGACTAATAACCTCTTGTTTTTACGCATGTGCACACGCGAATATTTGCCAGAAATTGAAATGATCTTAAGTTTCCCGCCCACTAGATTTTAAATTTTGCGAATTCGCAATATCTTTAAACTGTCTTAATTTTGAATTACCCGCCTTTAATTTTAGGTAAAACTGACCAACAAGAATGAAATTCGCGTTTCGCAATTCGTTTTTGCGTCTGTATGAACTAGCTTTTACATTTGGCAACACAAGGTTTTAATTTCCAAACATGTTAAGACAAGTCTTTTTGTCACATATTGTTTCAAAAAAGGAACATTCTCGTATAGATTTTAAATTTCCAAAACAGGCAGTAACCAAATACAGACATCAACTATGTTTGAAAAAAAGACCTTCCAGAGCATATTTATGCCAAGTTTATAGGTAATTTTGTTTTATAGCATCATAAAATTTGAATTTTCGGCCTAAGCACCTTGCCCCATATCCTTCAATATGGGCAATAAATTCTTAGACTAACAGACATATAAAATGAAATATTCGGGTAAAAACGACTGACAGGACGATCTAGAGGTGTTTATATAAGCAGTACAATTGTGACTATGGATTAGTCCAAAAATTTTATATGGAGTCTTGTTAGTGTTGTTATTATAGTAATCTTTAATGTAACAACGAGTGTAACAACAAAAAATATTTCTTAAAACTTTATTTTTTTAATTAAACCTGCTTCCACAACATTTTTAGTGATTAATTTATATCCTTGTTATAATAAATATAAAAACATACAAAGAAAAGATCAACGAGAGGAAAAACACAAAATTTTCTAAATATCTCTACTATCGTTATAGAAAATTTTAATTTTAAATCGGCACTCCCCATATCTTCTATTGTTTCCAAGATTGCAATGGTTACTCAGAAAACGTCATTTGTTTTACTTATCTTTTACTTATGAGCGGCTAAGTTCTGCAGAGCAAAAACCCATTTAATCTTATGGGCGTCACAGTTAAGAATTACCTTAACTGACATAAACACCTTATCTATGGCCACGGCAGCTTCAAAAAGCTCAAAAAAATATTGTTCCCATATTTAAGGAATGAAGTCTCTATTAACCCTTAGCACACTAGATTTCGCTCACAGGAAGTTTTTTTCTCTACATGTCTGGTGGTACAACCTGAAGGCTTATTGTACCATATTCCCGTTTCATTGTACCCACTCCAGTACCCTACTTCCTTAAAAAGGCGGTATAGGTCTGCTGAGTGCGTACCATATGTTTCCGGGGTACTCTAATATCTTCGAAGATTGCCTGTCTTTTGTGATCCAATGCCTCACACTCTGACAGTATGAGTTACTGTTTCGGTCTCTGCTCCGCATAATCTGCATTCCAGATCTCCGTTGTATAATCCCATTTTTTTAAGATGTTCTTTCACTGAAGCATGTCCGGTAAGGAAACCTGTGATTGTTCCTAGCTGATTCCTACCCATTTTGAGTAGTTCTTAAGCTCCTTTAGTGCATGGTCCTCTGATGTATATTTTCCCATGCATGTGTTGATAAAGCCTCTTCCAGTGCAGTCTTTGCTGGTCCTTTACCCAGTTTTGTACCGCACCTCGAAATGGTACTCTTTGGTATTCCAAGGACTGGTTTTGGCCCGGCGTATGTTGTGGCTAACCCCCTCCTTGCCAGTTCGTCTGCGTTTTTATTGTCTCGAATTCCTGCCTGGAACCCACACCAACCTCGTGTTGTTGCGTTTTGCCAGTTCCCTGAGTTCCTCGAGGCATTTTAGCACCAGCCAAGACGATACCTTGGGATTCATCACCACGGGCTGCTTGACTGTATCTCGCAAATGATTAACTGTTTGACTAAAGTAAATTACATTATATCGTTATGTTTGGCCCCAAAAAGCCTATGATAGCAATTTTTAGACAGCTTTTAGAATCCTGTATACAGTTGGCGGCATATGGGAAACTTTTTTATTATTAATTTTACGAAAAAAGTTATTCTTTATAAAAAGTTCTGCATGGTCTAAAAACCTAAAATGCAATCGTCAAATATCAAATTGTGTCAGTCAGGTAGGTTTGGCCAAAAAGTAATTTTTGCTCACGAGTAAAGTACCTGTATTTTTGCTAATATCGCAAATTGTTATAAAGAAACGAGGTTAAGAATTAAAAATTGCTTCCAAATATGCAATTTTGTCCATTTCCATTTTTTTATGCGTTAATGGTAAAAATGAAAGCTTGTATATTAGTGCACTATATTTCATGATTATAAAGTCACAGGACAGTTTTAAATAAACTTTTTAAATGATTTGTAATTAAAACAAGAAGAAAGTACAATGCACTAATGCACAAACTTAAATTTTTGCCCATGGAGAACTTAAAAAAATAATTTTTTCGCAAAATTAATAATAAAAAAGTTTGCCATATGCCGCCAACTTACGTAGACACACTGTACTTTGGATCTTTATGTCTATAAGTTTTTGAGATATTTGGCCGTTTCTATACTTTTGGGACACTATGTATGCATGCATGTATAACTTTTAAATAGTATGTCACCTCTTTTGATTGTGAAATTAAACCAAATGATTCTACTGCAATAAATCCTTATTAAAAATTAAGTCTGCAAGAAGAGCGCGCCGCTTCTCATTAATCTCTATTAGAAAGCATTTTTGACATTCCGACCTCCAACTAACTGTCACATAATGTTCAATTTAAGATTCCGTTCGCTGCTTTCTAAGTAATAAAGAATATTAGCAAATTTGCCTTAAAAGCATTTCTAAAATTTATTAAATTGTTTTTTTTATTATTTAGATGCGGCTTTTACAATGTCGTGTTAACAAACTCAGAGTTAAATTGTTATGTGGTTGAAGTCCTACCTTAATTTTAAAAACTGTCAAATGCATTGTTATAGTGTATCTCAAAGTATATCGCTTTGGCTTTTGACGGGCAATACCCCAATAAGCCTTTAATGATTTATGACCTATTGTTATTGGGCAAACCTATGAGTTCATAATGACAGAGGTAGCCCAGGTATAAATATCTCTTGACCATTTATATAAATATTTCTGCTAATATTTTAGTGGGCCGAGACGAATTCACTCCCATTTGAAGCAGGTAGGTTTTCTGGACAACCGAATTCACTCCCGCCATGGGTCGAGTTCACTCCGCGTTAATTATTAACAGAAACAGGGTTTTCTTTAAAAATTTAGACATGGTTGCCATATGTTCGTATAAAAATAAATTTTGGAACTATAAAATTTGTTATCGCAATTTTTGATTTAAAACATGAAAGAGGGAAACCTAGAGGTCTAAATTAAACAGATACATCATTATAATAAAATTCCTTCTTTAAATGTTATAATCTTAATCAAATACCATGTTTTTAAGTCGGATTACAAGTATCATTATGAATAATAGACCCTTTTTAATTAACAGGTAGGTAGTAAAATTAGCTATAACAGGTAGGTAGTAAAATTAGCTATAACCTGTGGTGTAAAATAAATTTTAGTTTAGTTTACAAATATACTCTGGTAGTTTATCCTGTAAGCAATATGGAAGCTAAAATCATCAAAAGTGAAAGAGGCAATCGTTGTCGATGGGTTTAAATTCTCATTTCACAAGTTGTTGGCAAAAGATACGTTAAGAAGATGGGCTTGTACATCCAGAAGACCCCCTTGTAAGGCATTTGTAAAAACCAGACTAGAGAATCTGGAGATCGTAGAAGCTTGTTTGGACCACAACCATGAGAAGACACCCGAAGAGCTTTTGAATAGGCAAAGTATAAGTAATGAAGTGAAACAATCTGCTATAAACGATATTTCTGCGAAACCAATGAAGTTAATTCGAGCAAAAGTAAGAGAATCACACAGCGATACTATTACTATTTATGACGTGGAACGAATCAGGAAGAATATGTATTCAACAAGATCTAAAATTTTACCAAAACTTCCGGTTAGTGTTTTTGAGTTTCACGATTTGTTAAGTACTTTAGATATAAAAACTAACAAGGGTGAAAGTTTTATGTTAAAAAACGATCCTCAAAATAATATTGTGATGTTTTCATGTACAACTAACTTATCTGCATTAGGACAAATATCGGAATTGTATGTTGATGGAACTTTTCAGTATTGTCCAAAATTTTTTTGCAGTTGTTTACTGTTCACGGTTTCAAAAACGGTCAGTATGTTCCTCTTATTTTCTTTCTTCTCCCAAACAAACATTTCGAGTCATATAAATTAGCTTTTGAATATCTCAAAGAAGCATATCTTACATTAGTTGGTGAGAGTTATGTTCCAAAAGTTATAACTGCCGATTTTGAAACCGCTATACATAAAGCAATTTTATATGTTTTTCCTAACACTAAAAAATGTCAAGCATGGTACAGAAAAAATACAACAGTTACACCTTTCAAGCGAATATAAATTGAAAGATGAAGCAGAAAATGAAATTACTAAATATCTAACTTATATATTTGGGTTACCGTTTCTAAAGCCAGATGTAGGAGATTGTTTTGCCATTGACTTAGCTGAAGTTCAACCCAGTGATAACAGGGTACTTAAATTTTGTGACTATCTAGTTGAGAATTATATAGAAGAAACATCTAGATTTCCACATATTTGGGCGGACAATTCATCTTCTTTAACGTTAACAACAAATGCCTGCGAATCTTTTCATTCTCGTTATAATTCATCATTTTACAGTCCCCACCCAAATATTCATCAATTTCTAAATGTTCTTTTGGATTTTCAACTAGATTCATATATTAAACTACGAAGTATTGATACAATAGTTAAAGTCTATGATAGTAAAGTGCTGCGAAAAAACAATTCTTAGATAAATATTTAGCAAAATTAGAAAATAAGAGCATTAGTAATTTTGAGTTTGTAAAATGTATTTCCCATAGATGTAAGGTAGCTGTTTAAAAAATAATATTAATATAAATAAATGTAAATATATGAAATATGTTTCTTTCGTTATTTCCCAGTATTTTCCTCAAATCTGGCAATGCTGCTTAACAATTTGAACGAAGTTTTGGATTATTTAGGTAATAAAGGTAAACTGACCCGGGAGTGAATTCGTCCGTCACCTTTTTCGCCATCAGGTACTATTCCTTATTTTGGGAGTGAATTCGACCCTGCCCATTTTAGTTGTGTTGAATAACCGTTTTTACTGTGCGTTTCGAAAAAGTTATTTTACGAGAATACATATAAGTATGTCGCGTCGAAATCATTTGTCATTAGATGCAAAACAGGTTGGAAAAAATTTGTATGAAACTTTAATCAGTAGGGGACTTATTAAACAAGAAGCTTTAAAAGAAACCTGTCTACTTACACAATCTCCAATATCGTCGATAAGGAATATTATTAATAGTGAAGAATTGAACAAAAGAAAAAGAGTAGTGATTTTCGATCTCACCATATAGACAATAGTGATCAAGACCAAATAAGAAGGAAAATATATTATCTTTATGAAAGCGAAGTTGTTCCTACCTTGGATAAACTGAAAACGAAGCTAGAAGAAGACGACACTAATATAAATATTAGCCGTGCCACCCTCCATAGAGTTGTTTGTAAACTGGGAATTAAATACCGCAAAATAGACAAAAGACAAGTAGTAATGGAATCGCACAGATTACGCACCTTCGAGAAATTAAAAGATATAGGTTAGAAAACAGATCCGTAATTTATCTTGATGAAACATGGTTCGATACACACGACACAGTATCCAAAGGATGGGTGGATTCCAGTTAAAACTGTCAGACGAAAGCACCTTCAAATAAAGGAAAACGCATTACCATAATACACGCTGGTTCAGAAGACGGATTTGTCCCAAACTGCTTGCTGTTGTCTGCAAAGGATATTAAGGATTCTAGCTTGGATTATCACGAGGAAACAAGCGCAGAACTTTTTGAAAACTGGTTTTAAAATTATCTCGTTTTTTTAACCTAATATTTCTGTTTCATACTGATTATCATTACTTATTGATCACCCCTCGTATACTTTTAACATTATCTTAAGTCAAAATATTAAAACCCTTATTATTGATTCTTTATTATTAAAAAGTCAACTGTATCTACTTTGTCACTAAACAGTAGAGTCAGTCACATAAATTTAAAATACCCCATACTACTCGTAAAAATCCCCTTTGTTTTCTAAGCTCCATTTGTGTCCACGCTTCGAGTGGTTATCAGAAAATCGACACACTTTCGGCCAAACACTCCATAATTTTACTTTTACGACGATTTAATGACGTGGCTAAATGCACATTCGGATATCCGATGTCGTAGAGCTGAGCTTAATTGTAAATGAGAACGTTCTATATTCAGATACCAACACTAATACAGTTACGTAAAAATAAATGGGTTGTTCTTAAAAAATGTGAGTAGTTTTCAAAGTCGGTCTATATAGGGTCGCGACATTCGGCCATATTGCTTTGACGTGTTATGACGACACATCTCCCATTTTTCGGCCATGTTGTTCAGTGCCGGAGATATACGGTTTGTTGTATTAGTAAAACAACCGTTTACACAACAGTTTTTAATTATTATTAAGTTGTAAAATATTTTACTTTAAATAAAAAACATTTGGAATTACATCTTTCAACAAATATTACTACCAAAACAATGCAAAATGAAATGCGCAAATTCTAGACGCCACTGGATTGATCATCAGCTTTGATTTAACCCAGTCTTGCCAACTTTTCTTCGTGGAGTGCCCTTCCTTGCGTCCCCGACCTCAAACCGCCTAAAAGTTGAGGATGTGTCGCAACCTTATGAATATAAACTAACCTTGGGTAACACCAATATTTGCTTAACAGAGACAACCATTTACCAACAGTTTTTAGAACTACTCACGTGTTATTATTATGCATGCTAAGCTTTTATTACAATTTAATGTGTTTTAAACGTCTAGTTTTACTATTTTGAAATCTTCAAAGTTAAATTTGAGTTTTCAAATTATGGTAAACTTCTAATGCATTAAATGTGTTTTCGCGACTATGTAATTATTCCTATTTTGTTTGAGAGATATCTACTATTAGTAGAAATGTAATATTAGCAAGTAGGGAATAATGAAACTATTGGTAACTTTTGTTGATACTGTTTTGTAACACCTCGTTTAAAAACACGTATTATCATTAGCTTAACTATTAGTTCCAACAAAAATCCCAGGACTGCTCATCAGGTTACGAACCGGTAACGAACTGATTCCATTGTACGGACACAGAACTTACGCTGCTTTTCTCACTGCGCATGCGAATAGTCCCAGAACTGGTTCAGAATCAAACCCGCGAACAAAGCTATTTTATGCCTTCTTTTAACAATAAAACGTAAATAGGGTTGCGACTACGATAAATCTTCAGTTGTCAATGTCTTGAAGTAAACAGCACAAAGATTGAAATTATACTGACTGTCCAAGGTTTTCCGTCGCTCTTTTATAGTACGTGAAAGGTCCAGAATACTACAGAATTGTCGGGTAAATTTTTTGATAGAGAATGTAGGTAAAGTTTTAACAGAATAACTCGAACGTTTTGAGAAAATTCGTAAGTGTTGCAGTAAAGTGCTTTAAAAAATATCAATATTATGGTGCTATATTGAGCTTATTTTAAAAAGTACTAAAATATTTGATACTCTAATTTACACATTTTTAAGTAATCCACCTTAAAACAAAGAAAAACCACCTCGTATCACCACTTTTTCACGAATATTCCATTTTATAGGCATGTAACACAGAAATTTATTAAGCCAAATTGATGCAAGGGCCGCAAGGTGCTTTGGTCGAAAATTCAAATTTTACGGTCGTATAAAACAAAAGTACCTATAAAATTGCCGTAAATATACATAGAAAATGTCTTTTGTAACGTAAGCAGATGTCTGCCTTTGGTTATTACTTTTATATTGAAATAAAAATATCTACAAAAATGGATATTTTATAAAATCAGTTGATTTTTTCAATAATAATAGACATTAAATTTTTAAAATTTGTTAAAAAAATACTGTGTCTGTAGTAGCCTATGCCAGCAACCATAGGGGAACTAATGGTCCCTGGGCCAGTAATGAAATTGACTTTATGATATTAAAACTTTTAGAAACTTTTTAGGAGGCTCCTTTTGACAAGTCTACCACGAAAATTTATACCGCCATATATAAGAGCGGCACTTTAACCCAGCCTGTCAATGTCAAATGTTTCAAGTGTCGGACTGGGCAAACGTGTCACTTTTTTT
>JACEGR010012710.1:0-10863 GCA_014170235.1 Listronotus bonariensis | reverse complement strand
AAAATCAGGAAATTTGGTACCAAATGGATGGCTGCCCGGCACATAATACCCTGGCTGTTCAGGAATATTTACACAATGCTTTTAATGGAAATGTTATTGGCCTACATCACACCATAAATTGGCCAGCCAGGTCTCTTCTCTGGTCTCTAACTATTGAAGTAAAAAAAAAAGTAATGCACGTATATCTTTAGAGAATTAAATTGGCGACAAAAAATGTCTTATTAGAAATTGTCACCAGACGAATTAGTTTTAAATAATTAAGCTTTAAACATTGATATATTTTTTAGATTTTTATATTGTTATTTTGTATTTAACGAAAAAATATATATCTACAAAAAAAATTTTCTCATGTTTTTGAATCTTTGAAAATCTTTCTTTTAAAGGTTACCCACAATTTAGGTTAAAGAAAAAATTAAGTTTTTTACTTATTGGAACAAATTATTATATTACATTATTAAAAATTATAATTTTATTTATCTTATTGCTTAAAATACCTTAATTTGATAATATATCCAAACATATTCTAGCTATTTGTTATACGAAAACGTAAATCTAATGTAAGTAGATTTAGACCATAAACTACTAGTTTTTACTTGGCATCAGCAACAGTAAATCCTTTTAAGAGAGAGAAAACCTAAATAAAAAGGAGTTACTGGTTTTAATCTTTTTATGACACATAGGCAATTAATATTTTTCCCCATTTTAGTATAGGATTTTAAATTTTAAAGAGTTTTAAGGTCGTTTCTTACGACATAAAAAATTAAATTTTATTTATAAACACTTTAATTTAAATGTGTGTTCTCGAATCTTGTGACCAATGCTAAAACTAATACTAAACTTAAATTTTATTTTAAAAATCCGGCCTTATACTTGCATGGCATTTATCCATTTAACTAGCCTGACGCGTCTATACGCGCATTTAGTGTGACGTCACACGACGTTGACGTTTTTTACCCTCAAGAACATACCCATTAGATGCAGTATTGCCGCTAGCTGTGCAAAAATTGCATACCTAAAAGCAATAAATTTTAGCATAGCCTAATCATATTGGTCAGCAGGACCAAAAGCGATAGGTTATACTCTTGTCATATTTCTTTTTCAGGCGCTTTTTTCACACTTCCATAAAGGCTGACTCTAGAGGTATATTTTTAAGGCTTTAAATGGAATCCAAACAAAGCCCTCTACCCCCTCGCCTCTCCATAAAACAAACAAAGGTTTCAATGGAAAATATACTTTTTTTTTCATTTTTGTTACATTAGTGGGACTATTTAAGATATTTTATATAAGTTTTAGCAAAATGGAATACAAGGGACCTTTCAGCATTATTATCATCGATTGAAGTTCGTAAAAATTATACTTCTGTTTACATAGTTAGGTTAGGTGAATGAATATCACAAATAATCACAAAAATTTAGAATCACAGTGTCACAAATAGCAGACACTAGTCACAAACACTTTAAAACACAAAAAACTAACATAAATAGGGTTATTTTAACTTTCGTCACAAATTCTCATAATAAAAATCTATTGTTTGGATTTCTTGCCTGCGTCGTGACGTCAGAACTAAATGCGCGTATACAAAGCTAGTTGCTGAATTAGTAACGTGGCCAGTGACAATTTTGGTAGAAGGGGAAGGTGAGTAGGCATAGGCAAGTAAATAGATCAGCTGGCTATTGACTTTCCTGTCCATGCTAGTGGTACATGTATTTGTACAAGTACTTACCAAATTGGTTTATATTGGGTAAGTAGCTGCTCTGGAGTTACTGGTACAAGCAACAAACTCATTTACTACATCATTATACACGCGACTTTACGAATTTTTGATAAGTATTAAAAATTACCGAAATGTTTTTTTTGCCATTTTTATATTTTGCAAAAAAATAAAAACACAGTCGGATAAATTGACACTTTGCTATTTGTTAACAAAAACTGTACCATAAATATGCAAATAACATATCCAGCTTATCACACGTACTCGATGCATTTCATTAACATTACTTTAAAGCTTAATTATCCATTATTTTCCAACACACCAATTATACACAAACAATTTGTGTAGTTCACATTAAAGACATTGTGTAAGTAGCAAATACCATGATTTTGTACTCAGGTAAATCTGATGTGCCTCTTGGTTTAGTATTAAGAAAATTAATGTATGAGCGCCAAGAAATTAAATTAGTATAAAAGCACTGGAATAATTATTAAAGTTTAAATTACATCTAGGAAATCATTTTAGTTAGTAAACCTCGTCTTGACTTTGAATAATTTATTCAAGGCACCTGAAAATTACGTTTGGCAATAAAACTAAAAATCTTTTTAACATAATAAGTAGGCGAGCTAATAATTAAAGTTTAAAGAAAGAGAATGAATTAGTTTTGGTACTAAAAGATTCGGTTTAATAGTTTAAAAATTAATAGTTGTTTAAAATATAGAAATAATTCTATCTAAGGGAATCATGTACATATATTAAGGTTACCAAAACGCAATACTGGTTATATAATTTAATATTTACTTGGATTGCCTTTTCTAACATATCTACAAACCAAAAAATAATTTATATAATGATGAGATGGTAAATTCTGTGAATAAACATGTATTTTTAAAGTGTTAAAAAATGTACAGTAAGTATTGCTTTCTTACAACAGCTGAAAATCATTTCAAAATGTTTAGCGCGTTTTTCTTAATTAGATGTTATTTTTGGGTACACGCCAAGTTATACCGGGTGTCAATTTGAAAACTTCCCACCCTTAATATCTTTCTTGGAGTTAAAAATATGACAAATCGGAAAGACCCGTCAATTTTATTTGTAATGGGGACACTTAAAATGAATATTTTTAGCCTTCTTGTTTCAACCCCTAGGAGGGGTAGATGTCACCCTTAGAATATTAAATGGGAATGGGGGTCAAGTGATACATCGTTTTAAAGGGCGTTCAATTCTCTTTTCAGTGGTATCCCACTTTGCTGCTTTTTATCCAGAGGTTTCCGAATAATCGCGTTTCAAAGTTGCAGAAACAATTAAACTTGCCTGCATTAAGATTTTGGTTTTCAGGTTAGTGTTTACACAAAAATTATCGCATTGGGTGGTACCATAGGCGTAGCCAGACATTTTCTAAGCGGTGGGGGCGAAATACTAACAAACAAAACATCATAAGCACCAACGTTTTTTTCTGAAATTCCAATAAGCGGCAACTCGAAAAAGTTACAGCAAAAAGTAGTCTAATAAAATTTCGATGGTACTACGAGTACCTAGTTAATTTGCGTTTATTCGATGTCTTATCACTGAAATTCCACAAAAAAACATGCTATTTTATCAACAAATTCTAAAAGTGCGTTGTTTTTACCAAAAAAAACATGGTCAGCAAATGTAAAAGATGTAGCCAAATCAGGAATATTATTGTTAATTCGTTTTTGCTTGTTCGGCTGTTCGGTAAAAACTTTTATTAAGTGCATAAAGTGTGAAAATGGTTTATTCTCTTCAGGAAAGAACTTAAATTATTTTCATTTATGGAGAGGTTGGAAAGTGCGCACGAAGGACGGCATTGGTTTTCAATGAAAGAAATCAAAATCGCGAAGTAACTCACAGATATGTGCTGGATTTGGTGGCAAAGTTCTCCGAAACTGGTTCGGTGAATAATAGAAAAAGAAATAACCTACGAGTGATGAATGAAGGAGCTCAAATTGAGGTTTTGGGATTATTTGCTGCAGAGCCCACCAGCTCCTTGCGGACAGTAGCAAAACAGACCAGAATATCACCACGAGACTGTAAGAAAATCACTAAAAATGCATAAATTCCATCCATACAAAATGCAGATACTTCAAGAACTCTATGACGATGATTTTGATAGAAGAATAGAGTTTTGTGAATTCATGAGTCGTCAAGTCAACGCCATCCCTAATATTCTGCCGAATATCTGTTTCAGTGATGAATGTTCATTTTTTCTAAATGGAAATGTTAACAAACAAAACTGTCGATATTGGAGTGACGAAAACCCGCATATTTTTCGAGAAGAACATACACAATATCCCCAAAAAGTTAATGTTTGGGCTGGTATTCTTGGAAATGCTATTATTGGTCCTTTATTTATTGAAGAAAACTTGACAGGTGATCTGTACCTTAATATGCTTGAAGAGACTATTGATCCTCTTATCACCCATGAGCTTGAAACTCAAATTGATGCAGAGGGTAATTCAGTTTTACAGGAGGATTTGTTAACATTCCAGCAGGACGGTGCTCCACCTCATTATTTTCTTCCGGTCCGCCAGTGGTTAAACGAGAGATTCCCCGATAGATGGATTGGCAGAAGGGGGCCAATTGAATGGCCTCCAAGATCACCGGATTTAACACCCTTAGACTTCTTTCTTTGGGGACATCTTAAATCCATTGTTTATAAAACACAACCTGCTGATATTGTTGAACTTAAAAGGCGAATTGCAGCAGAATGCCGGTCAATTCCCGGTGAAGTTTTCCGAAATTTTAGGGAGGAGTTCGAAAACAGACTTTATTATTGTTTACAGGAAAATGGACGACATTTTGAACACCTTATAAGATAGTGCGTAAGTAGATCCCATGTGTTTTATTGTAGAAATATCTCTGCCGCAAATAAAAAGTTATTTTTGTCGAAATAACATAATCAATAAATAAGAAATCAATTGTTTAAACTACATTTTCGTGCTGTTATTCAACGATTTTAACGCTGTAACCTGATTTTCTAATCATTTTTACTACAGGGAGACCTATGCAATAAATTTTGTGTAAACACTAACCTGAAAACCAAAATCTTAATGCAGGCAAGTTTAATTGTTTCTGCAACTTTGAAACGCGATTATTCGGAAACCTCTGGATAAAAAGCAGCAAAGTAGGATACCACTGAAAAGAGAATTGAACGCCCTTTAAAACGATGTATCACTTGACCCCCATTCCCATTTAATATTCTAAGGGTGACATCTACCCCTCCTAGGGGGTTGAAACAAGAACGCTAAAAATATTCATTTTAAGTGTCCCCCTTACAAATAAAATTGACGGGTCTTTCCGATTTGTCATATTTTTAACTCCAAGAAAGATATTAAGGGTGGGAAGTTTTCAAATTGACACCCGGTATTAAAAACCAAAAATTCCAAAAAATGAAAAATAGGTAAATAAAAAACCAAAAACTGACGTTTCGGTGGCAAGTGTGCCACCGTTGTCCAGATAAAATTAAATTAAAATAAAAAAATAAAAATTAACTATTATTTTTTGGGTTTAAAAATTAAAATTTTTTAGGAAATTTTGAAAACCTTAGACATTAAATGTCAAATACGTTTGTTTGGTTATAGTGTCATAGTGACGTACATACCTTGTTACTGGTGTATTTAATATTTATAATACAAAAAAATTACAAGTTAGTTAATTTTGAGTTTTTCTAAAAGACTTCAGCATCTAGCAAACTTAACCATGTGTTATTTAAATAAACAGATATTGATGCTACAAATTTATCTTTATTTAATAATATGTATGCACTTTCTTTAATTTTGTGTATTTTAGAACAAGTTTTCCTTTACTAAAATACTTGAAGCATTCCAGTTTATTCTGTAATTGTTTTTAAATGCGTGTTGACAAATTTTATATTTGTGAAATTATGTGTTTTTTATGTATGATTTGTGTTCTTTTATGCGGTTAGCTAATGGCCTACAATTTATGACATTCACAAGGTATTCTATAGATAACATTTTTTGTGCTTTTATTTATGTTATGTGATTTTGTTTTTGTTAATTGAGATCTTACAGTGTTTTGTGTTTTAAAGATTGTGCGAATATTAAATTTATTTCCTATTCGTTAAATTTTATTTGATAGGCCGGGAATGTATGGTAAAAATAAATTTGTTATAGGTCTATTTTGAGTTTGTATTTGGTTTTGATTATCAAATTCAAGAAAACATTTGTTTATATAATAAAGGGGATAATTATTTTGAATTAAAACCAGACAACATAAATAAAAGTACAAAAAATGGTATCTATAAAATACCTTGTGAATGTAATAAATTTTATATAGGTAATAGGTATTAGCTAAACGCATAAAAGAACACAAAACATACATAAAAAACACAGAATTTAAAAAATCTAAAATTTGTCAACACGCATTTGAAAACAATCACAGAATAAACTGAAATGCTTCAAGTATTTAAGCAAAGGAAACTTGTTCTAAAAACGCACAATTAAAGAAAGTGCATACATATTATTAAATAAAGAGAAATGTGTAGCATTAATATCTGTTAATTTAAAGAACACATGATTAACTTTGCTAGATGCTTAAGTCACTTTAGGAAAACTCAAAATCAACTAACTTATAACTTTTTGTATTATAAATATTAAATACACCAGCAACCAGTTATGTACGTCACTATGACACTATAACCAAATAACACATTTAATGTCAACGGTTAATTTAATTTTATCTTGACAACGTCGATTTTTAGTTTTTTATTTACCTATTTTTAATTTTTTGAAATTTTTAGTTTTTTAATATAACTTGGCGTGTAGGGTAGGGCGGGGCTGGTTGAACAATTTTTCACTTGATCGGTTATAGCTCCTCAAAAATAAGTCTTAATGGCTTATAACGCATACTTATGGATAAGCAATTTATTTCTTATTGATAGTGTCAATAGTAGTTTCTTTCTAATAAGTCGAATTTAGGAGCTACATCTATTTTAATGTAAATAGTCAAGTATGCCCAACGTACCCCATAGGTGGGGTAAGTTGAGCAAGGGTATGGGGCTAGTGGAGCACTTAGAAAGTATAGTCAAATCATGGCTTGAATGTTAGGTACGTTTACAATAAAAATACATTTTGACAATTTGCTTTTTATATTTATAATCTTATAGTGACAAAACAACAAATCTTATTAATAAAACAGCATAGTGTCTAGCTTAGCTTAACTATTGGATTTAATATCTATCAATTCATCTTCGTTTTTTAAATTTTTTAAGCTGTTTTATTTTGCTTCTCTTGTAATGCCTTCTGTATCTGTTAAAATTGCAGCTTTTCTTGGACCAGCCTTTGGGTATGGTCGAACTATTTCCAGAGAAAATTTATAAGTTAGACAGGTCAGCTCGTTTTGTTTGTTGCTTGTATAAAGTTGGGGTTGCAGCCTCTTTTAAATCTTGAGAAGACTTTAGTGTTTTACTGTTATAAGTCCGTATCCTAAAAAAATAAAACATTTTATACTCAAAACCGTTGGGTTAGTTGAGCAACTGTATCTCAACTAACCCCAACCTGAGATTTTAAAGAAAAAGTGAATTTATTAAAAAACCGGTTAGAATTGTATTCAAAATCTTTATACATATTAAAACTGCAATAAATTCACATAAGATTAACACTTACCTGATTAAGAACGGAATACATTTAACTATTACAGATAAAATTTTCCGGCTTGCAATTATTTTACTTCTTAATCACAAAATAAACAATGCGCACGGATACTTTTCTCGATCGCCGCGTCACCACTAGTGGTTGAACAATCAGTTCCCCTCGCGCAACCCCTTCTTTACGCTATTTAATGCTTTCGCGTGCGGTCGATAGTTTTTGAGATATTTTGATTGCCCAACTTACCGCTATGCTCAACTAGCCCCGCCCTACCCTACTATAGTTAACCTACATTTAGATCCGCAGTGGCAAGAAGCGAAGCATTTTTCGGATTTCTACGACCTCGCGCAGTAAATAAATAAATGGGTGGACGAACCTGCGCACTTAAAAGCCGTGGCAAAATACAAACACTGGCACCCTTTACCCTTCGTCCGCGGTCTGACCGCAACGCTCATTAGCTACCGTACTTCGAACAGAAAACCAGGACGCCGCGCCGTCGACAAATTTTTTCCGATAATGCGGATAGTCTGTTTGGCGCCAGGTGCGTTTAGCCTCAACTTGCTTGCGCACAAACCAGTTTTTTCGCCCATGAAATGTAACTTTTGTTTTGTGCAGGTAATAACATTGGCAATCCATCGATATCAGTGGCGTGTACCCAAAAATAACATCTAATCGATGAATCCGCCGAACCAATATAGAAATATCTTTAATTCAGGTATGGACCTAATATATGTTCCTTTTTTTTTGTAATAAATTTAAGAGCAAAACGTACACATCTAGCAGCAGATAAAATAAAATAAAAGTGTTTTTAAAATTTTGTCTCTATTAGTTGCCAAAATATAATACACCACATTTTTTTGGGCATTCCTAATGGATCAGTAAACCTAATCACCGTCCTTATCAAATTTAAGCGTTTAATGCCCTCCACCAATCTACTATGTATTCTCGCGCAATTCACCGCTACAACAAGAGCGCCAATTTGAGCAGAACGAGATCGGGGGCTGCCAGCCCATCGCTTCCCTCTTTCGTCGGACCCTACCCAGAATATTTACTATACTTTTAATTCCCTATGGTCGATGAGTTAGTTTCCAGTAATTTAAAAGTTAACTCAAAAAAATATACTTCCTGATTATGTTTTATTTGTAAAATGCCTAAATACGAATAAGAAGCATTTAAGTTATACCATGCCTGGTAATTCTTAGCAGCTTCAGTCTCGTAAATATTTTTCAAAAGGTCTTTTTTATGAGGTGATATTTTTTTTTTTTGGTTTTATTTACGGTTTTTTAAGTTGTCATGGGTAATAAATGTTTAAGTATATGATCTATTTTATTTTTATAAATTGTGAATCACCCTGTATATTACAATTATGTTAAAATACTGTATAGCTCTTAGGCAAAGTGTTATAACATAAATGTGTCTAACTTAATTATAGTGCCAAATACACATATATGGTAAAGTGGCTTCTGTTGTATTTTATAAAGTGAAAGAACTTTTGTAATCCAATTAGAAAGTGTAATGAGAATTTATTGAGTGCCGTACGATGGCGAAAAGCTTTAAGATAGATTTTAGGTATTTGAAACATAAAAAGAAAAATTTATTGGCAAAAACAGTTAAGACCTATTAGGTATACAATAATTGGAAATATTTAAAATATAAACTAATTTTCAAAGGTACTTATTAATTACTTTTATCCAACACTTACATATAATATCTACATAATTGATCAGATTTTGAGGATATAAAGTGTACTATAAGTCACTAGTGAGCTAAAGTACCCTTTAGCTCACTAGTGAATTATAGACTTTAGCTCACTAGTGACTTATACTAATTCTTTATTACTTCCAACATTTCACAATTAAAAATAACATAAAACAACTAATATATTATACTATAATTTATTCGTGTTTATATTAACAGTAATTGTTATATTAGATTTATCTTGGACAACGTTACATTGTGCGGAGTGTTCTTCAGGAAGTCTTTCAGCACTAGTACTTGCCTTGGTGCGCTCTTCACCCTGTATTCGTCTTGCAATCTCAAACTTGTTAGAGATGCAATCTTCTAAATATCCTTCTGCCACGGTAGAAGACTTCCACCCGCCATGGCGTTTAAGGTTGGTGATATCGTCCCCAGCGTTGACTAAAAGTGTCGCTGAAGAACGCCGCATGCTATGACCACTATATAAGATTTCATCAGGTAGTTGCAAATAATGAGCAACTACTCTCGGAATTTTCGAAATTTTATTTATTCCCACGCATTGCCTAGTGCATTTGCCTTTTTGAAAGTTGACATAAAATCTTTTGTGAGGCGTGTTCTCTGGCCTTAGGGACACATATTTTCTAAATAATTCAAGCACATTTACCAAAAATCCTTCTTTTAAAATTGTAAAGCTTCTCGATTTGTTCGTCTTGGTATCAGGTATAGAAACATATATGTACTGGCCTTTATCTACTATATCTTCAATACTTAAGCTTTAGTTAAACTTTTCTTGCGTGACTTATATGTAATATAACTCACTTATCTAATAAATAACTATTAATTAAGAGCGGGTAGAATTTGAAATAAAAAATGTCACTGAAATTACTTTTTGTCATAAATTAAATAATAAATCACTAGCAATCTTTTTTTTAATATAAAGTATGTCATAAAGCAGCCTGTTTTTACTTTTATAAATACTTTACTTTTAAAAATGTCATTTCTGATATAAAACCTTTTGTACATCCAGAACCTGTCTTTCCTGGTTTTAAGAAAGATTGGGTTAAAAATATTTAAACAACCGTATAATATGCAGTTTTGTGGGATAATAAATGATTATCACAAAAATTTAACATGCTTAAATTAGTTATTTTAAAATAGTCTACCTTCTGAGGCCATTTATATATTGAAATCGCGAAGCTATAATTTCTAGACACTTTGTTAGATACTTTTACATGCTTTTTTTTAAATAATTCTCTGGTTACCGAGACGTCTTGATGCTACCTATTTTACTATTTTATTTCTTATTTATCCATAAAAGCCAAATACATGATATGCAACGTGTGTTACCCATACCGCAGGGAATATTACGTGAAGTGCTTCTTTGGCAGTATAAACTGCACCAATATATTGAATATATTTTTTTGGCAGTACAAACCGCACCAAATTACATGATCTTTTTTTTTAATGATCCTCTGGTTACTGAGACCTTTTCTTTTTATTGTTAAATTGCTTTTTTTTGTAAGAAAACAAAATATTTGTCGACTTAACTTTGCAATTTTTCTAAGTATTGACTCTAACGCTTTAATATACCCTTTTTCTCCTCCCATCTATAAATCAAGCGACATCTGGCACGGTTAGTATTTAGATGAATGACTACTTGGTAACACCGACTGTCGTTGTTCTTTTGATAATTAATTTCATGAAACTTATACTAAAAACGCTAAGATAAAAGAGAGTTGAACTGTAACAATTTACATAATCTTTTTTAGATCCTTCTTTTTCCTTTCATAAAAATAAAATGTTTTTTTGCCAATGTACGTCCGCACT
>JACEGR010012709.1:0-10863 GCA_014170235.1 Listronotus bonariensis | reverse complement strand
CTGAGATGTCAAATTATGGTGACCGACTATGTATCTATCTGTATATTATATTACCGTTGCAAAGATATTTTAACGAGGTTAAACAAAATACCACATTTAATATATTTATTTCTTATAGTTTTGGAAATATGGATATATTAATCAAAAAATATGGTAGATATATGCATTAAGATTTGGACGCTCATATTTCCGAAACTGTTAGCAAAAATCATTTTAAATGTGGTTAATTCTTAAATGTCTTTAAAATGTTTTTTTAATGGTAATAAAATATACAGGGTGTTTAAATTTTTAAAATGCCATTTTATTATCCAATTCGTGATGGTGGCTATATTTCCGAAACTATGATAAATTAAATATATCAAATGTGGTATTTTTATAAGAAATAGGCCTATCTGCTGCAATCGGTTCATCCTAGACAATAAAACCGACCTATAAGCGACCTATGGATTTAAATAAGAGTCAACCCCAATGGGGCATAAGCATTGTTGCCAAGTTGTTCATACACTCTTTTCATCCAGTTGTTTCTTTTTGTGAAATAAAAAAATGAACTTAAAAAATTGTAGATACATTTATTATATTATTTATTTATTGCATATAGAGGTCTACAAATTTACGTAAATATAAAGTACAAGAATATACGTATTCCAATTTATGTTTGTGTGTATTCGTCTTGGGTTTAATTAAGAAATTGAAAAAAAAGGCGTTGCTTACCAGAACTAACCATTCGTAAGTGTGTAGTATAGTAAGTATAAGTCTATAAAATACAAGAAATAACGTATTGCAATAATATTATACTTTTATAATATAATAAAATATAAGTCCGGCATACAATTACAGTTGTTAGTAAAAATAAAACTCGTATACTTAAATAATTTTAAATTTTTAACTTCATTTCTTAAAAATGTCTACTTTAGTTCTTATCTTTGTCTGGCGCACAGTGGCGCATTTAACAAAAGGCTGAGTAGGCTGAAGCCTATGGCGGCGTTTTTAGGGAGGCGGCAGACGTACTTTATGGGGCGGCAAAATATTAATAAATAATTTTGTGGATGATTTCGAATTTTATTTAGTACGTAGATTTGAAAGAAAAGAAGGTGAGGACCTTTTTTTTTGCTCTTCAAAATAATTTTTATCGGAAAAAGTTATACAAAGGGGCGGCGAAAATAAAATAGCCTACGTATAACATATTGAAATATCTCACAAAGTCCACCTACATTTTGGCAACAGTGCGTCTTAAATTTATTGCATTCTAAAACCACCAGGTAAAAAAATTGGGTTTTGCAAAAATTGAGTCGCTAATGCGCTGATTTTATTATCGGTCGCAGATAGGCCGACACCATTTTTTAACGGCTGTTAAGGAGAACTTTTCATTAGTGGAAAAATTATACAGGGTCTTCTCTTTAAAAAACTCAACTTTGTGTTATACCTTTAAAATAAGAGTCTATTGAAAAATATAGGCCCCTAAATTCTGTGCAAAATTCCCTAAAATTTTTCAATTTATAATTTGAAAAACACTTTGTGTCTCCAAAACGATTCTAGTTATCCCCGATTCACACAATCGAGAATGCGCAATCAGATTTGTTCTATCTCTTTTAGTTTTCGCTATACCCTGCAAGATCAAAAGGCGCCACCCTGTATATATCTTTATTAGTTTAAGAAATATACAAAAAAAACAAACAAAATACAGATAGTAATAAATATACATTTTCTCAACCACCTCAAATAAATAAAACAAATAAATATTCTGTTTTGACGGATTACAAGGTACAACAAAAATATGTTTTTTAAAAGGCACCCTGTATATTGAATCGCCAGTAAAAAGTTTTAGAGTTTTAAATAAATATTACATTTATTATATCTGTCTTTATTAATTTTGAAAATATGGTTATACAAATAATCACTACGTTTATGTCGAATAGTTGAAGCTAGCTTGAGTTAAAGCGGCTTGAAAAAGCTATATAAACGAGCTTGAAAGTGACTTAAATCGTTCAAGTCAAGCCTGAAAATAAGTAGGGTTGACTTCACTGAAGCCGATAAGAAACAGGATATAAACGATTCAAGCGGGCTTAATAACTGCCTAACTTCAGATGAATGCTTCCTCGAATGTCATCAGTGTTAATTTCATATATGATTTTGACATTTTTATGAAAAATATGAGTTGAAAAACAGGTGAAAATACTTAAAAACACGCTCACACCAACAACAGCACACAAAACGGGACGAATTGAAGTAAAGTGAGGTTTGTTTTTCATTTGATGTCTACTGTGAAGTTGGATGCAAAACTGCCGCATGCTTACGACGATGGCCTGAAATGTGCTTGACCTCGATTTTCAATCGACTTTCAAGCCACTGAAATAAACATTCTGATAATTTGTGTAAACACATAGACTTGGAAATCGCTCAAAGCCGCTTTGTTTTTAAGCCAGCTTCAACTATTCGATATAAACGTAGTAAATTTTTAATAAGCTCTGTAGGTACGTACAATAATATTATTGCCGTAACAAATTTGCTCTTATTTCTTTGATATAGATGGTCAAATATCAGAAAGTAATAAAAATAGATATAATATAAAAAGTTTTTAAAGCTTTTTGGAGAATCCTTTTAATGGCCATATAATATACAGGGTGTTCAATTTAAAAAATCGTAATTTTTGTCTTTTTCTGTAAATCTTAAGAAATAATAAAAATCTAATTACAATATGGAAACTACAGAATTAATCCAACAAACTTTTTATTTAGTGTGTACGATAAAAAATAAAAACAGTAAATTTATACCTTGCCACCCGGTACCTACTTTTAATTATCATTGATTTCAAACATAATAAATCCCCGAATAGATCTCAACTTACCAGAAAATTAACGGAGTTTTGCCAACTAACATACTAACAAACCAAAGACAATTATAGTTTATTGACACTATAATTGTCTTGGTAACTAAACTAATATGCCTTGTTTAGACACGGCTAGTAATTTAGTCGAGTAGCGAGTAATTAAGTATTCTCGTGCGTGTGGACAGCTACTATCTACTTAACTACGTTCCTAATTTTTACTGTCCACACGCACGAGAATACTTAATTACTCGCTACTCGACTAAATTACTAGCCGTTTCTGAACAAGGCATTAGGGTGCAGCTATTACAGGCAGTTTTTTATTATGATTATTTTTAGTTTTGTTTAAAATATTTTTTTACCATGCAAAAGCAGCATTGGCATGCAACATGAAAACATCTTTTTTATCTTGTCCAAAGATAAAAAAGATGAGACCACTGAAGTCTAAAAGCCTAAATACTAACGTACCGTGGGTGTCTTAAGCGAGGTAAGAGGGAGTTTGTTAAAACGGGACTTAAATACTTGAAGATTTAGGGGGAAGGAAAGACCTCCGCGGGTAGCAGGTTCCACAATCTTGAAACTCTAGGGATAAAAGAACGAAAAAAGTGAGAAGTTCGGGGCCTGTCCAGTTGGACCGTATAAGGATGCATACGCGCGAAACCACGAGTTTCTCTGTTGGGAACAGTGAGTGGAGGAACTATACTGGACAATTCTTCAGAGCAGAAGCCATGGAAGTACCTATAAAAAGCGATAAATCCCCTCACAGCCCGACGATGGGCAAGAGAGGGAGCCTTTCTGTAAGTAAAGGATCATTATTGAGACGAATAGCTCTTCTTTGAATAGAATTAAGAATGCTTAGGGTTGTGGGGGACGCCATGCCTCAGATATGAGAACAATATTCCAAGGGAGGTTTGATTTGGGACACAGATAAAGTGTATAAATTAGAAGCGGAAAAATACTTTTTGGCTCGAAAGAGAAATCCAAGCTTTCTTGAAGCTGCCGTGGCTATAGATACAATGTGTTTATGCCAGTTAAGGTTACTTTCAAATGTGAGGCTCACAAGATTAAAGGTGTCTTTGCTCTGTAAAACTTGGCCGCTCATAAGTACAGGATGAGTATTTGATGACTCTTTTAGCGACAAGGAACATGATTGTGTTTTGGATGCATTAAAATGGACGAGATTTTTGGCGCCCCAATCCAATATTAAATTAAGATCCTGTGAAAGAGATATCTGCATCGCACTGCGTTTGTTTTCCAAGTCAGGTTTAGTCATGGGTTTAGGAACCTGAAAACTGGAGTAAAGGGTACTATCGTTGGCGAAACTATGAATAGGATTAGTTGTGGACGAGAGAAGGTCGTTGATGTGAAGAAGAAACAATGTTGGTGCCAGAACTGAGCCCTGAGGGACTCCAGCATTTACTTGGAAAACTTGAAGAATGGCTGTCCACAATAACAGATATACGTCGATCGAGTAGATAACTAGAGAGCCCAGTACAGAGTTTAGTTGAAAGACCATAGCAGGGAAGTTTATTAAGAAGTGCGGCATGCCAGACCTGGTCAAAACAGAGGCGCACTTACAGCCTTGCCGCCCGTAGGCTATTTAATTTTCGCCGTGCCCCAGCCTTGCCGCCCGTAGGCTATTTTATTTTCGCCGCCCATTTCCTCATCTTTTTCCGTCTGAAAAAGTTTAGAAGAGCAAAAAAAAAGGTCCTCACTTCCATTTCTTTCGATTGTGGGTACAAAGAATTCCAAATTCAACAAAATTCATCATGAGAAAATTTTGAAGAGCAAAAAAAAGGTCCTCACTTCCATTTATTTGCCGCCCCCAAAATCCGCCGCCCTAGGCTTCAGCCTACTCAGCCTAATGGCAAAGGCGCCACTGGGTCAAAAGCTTTGGATATATCAAGAGCAACGATCTGGGACTCACCTAGAAACTCAAGAGACTTATTCCAACAGTGTGATACTAAGGAAAGAAGATCTGCTGTAGATCTTTTGAGGCGAAATCCATACTGCCTCTCATGAAAAATTGTAAATTAATTTTAATTTGTTTCTAACTATAGTCGTACTGAAACATTATAAATTTTATTCTTTTCTGATAAAGAAAATTGTTAAAAATCATCATAAATTAGTACTGGAACATGTTGAAATTTTAAAGATAAGATCCCAACGATTTATTAACCAAATTGTAAAACTTGTACAAAACACAAAAATCGAACAATGATTCACTTTCCTAACAGACTGGAATGCGGCATCTTTCAAAGGTGTTAAATATGTTCGTTCGAAAGAATATTTAGATACTGTCACCCAACATATAATTTAAATTATGCTTATTAGTTACCGAAATATAGTGGACAAACACCTTTTAAGGTGTGTGATGGACACAGGGACGTATTTAGTTGATTTACTTTTGTTTGCTCTTAACAATAGTTATTTTTAGTAAAAGTATGAAGATTTGTCCTTGTTTTCGAATGTTAAATGCACTATTTTAAAAAAGTTGCCAGAGTGGGTTTTTTTTTAGTTACAGTGTGTCTCTAAAAGGTACAAAAAATGCTATTATAAATTCTTGGAGCACACCTTATTTAGTCTAAAAGTATATTATTTAGGAGATACAGGTTGTCAATTAAAAAAAAGTATGCCCTAATGTCCCAACTTTTTAGAATACAGTGTTGAAAAAAAAGTTTTTTTAATCGATTTTACCCTGTATCTCAAAAATTTAAGCCAGGATTTGCACTCCTAAAGATCTTATGCTAAAACACCCTGCATGTGTACTTATAGTGTAGACTTACCCAAAAAGTAAGTTTTTTTTAAATTTAAATATTCCACAAACGGTTGCTAAAATCAAGTTTTACCAATTATAAAGTATAGTAATACGTTGTAAAACGTATTTACGTATGTTAAATATGTTGAAGGATAAGAATTTTTATTTGAAAATTTGGTACAGAGTGACTTAAAAAATTTATTAAGTTTTTAATTTGGACCAAGATACCGCAAGTGGCCCTATATGGATTAAAATTAATTAAAAAATTAAATTTAACATTTTAATTGTTTATCCTAAAAACAAAAAAAACATTTTGTTTAAACTACTAAGTAATGTATAGATATAAAGCAATATCGCAAACATGCATAACAACAGACAACTATACTCTGTCCAAGTTACATATGAAGGGGTCAGAAGCAAAAGTGCCTAAGTGACATTTGTGGTGAAAATGACCTAAGTACGGATTCGTGTTCTTAGTATTCGTTTCTGTCTGGTACAAAAATTACCCAATTGAAAATTGTAATGTAGAGACATCTTTTAACGGATAGAAAAAGTTATATAAATAAACTGAATGTTTTATTTGGTAGCAAAAACGCCTAAGCAGCACTTAGGTCATTTTCACCACAAATGTCACTTAGGCACTTTTGCTTCTGACCCCTTCATATGCAAAATTTTAAACTGTGATCAACACGTAATATCATCGAAAGGCAATAAAACGTAATTGTAAACCCAGAGCATTACCTTTCATCCAATAGCTGTGCAGAAAATGCGATATCACGCAATATCACGCGTTGATCGTGGTTTAAAATTTTGCATATGTAACTTCGCCAGAGTTACATATGCAAATCTTTATCTTAATTTATTTTTTGTCCCAATACGTAATAACTTGGATTTTATTGTGCTACTAGAACTCAGTATACAATAAAAAGTGTGAATAAACTTAAATATCTATTAATAAAGTCGATGGACTTACAATAAAATGCTGGATTTTGAAATTAAATTTTTACCATTTTTCGTTGGTTAAAATTTTCAATTTACTAAACATTTTTAAAATAATTATTTATGCATAATTTAATAAGCCAGCTTTTTTTGTCTAAATTATAATTATATGAATTAACTTCTTTCAGATTTTTGAGAGATGTAATTTATTTTTCTAATATTAAATTTCTTGTGTAAAATTTTTATTTAAAAACCTAACTGTTCAAACAGGTGTTATAATAATTTATGGATAGCTGTCATTTCCATGTTTATGTTTGTTTTTTAAATATCTGCTTATTTTGTTCTTGTTCTTGTACAAGCATCCTTTTAATATATTTTAGTTAAAGATGTATGAAAAACCAGGTAATTAATAATAATTATTAGGTAGATTAGTCAACGGAATTTAACTTCTTCACGTCACACATTTTAAATATTGGGTTGTAGAATTTGTAGAAATTTAACAAATTTGATGAAATGTGTGTTAATAGGAAGCAAACATATACTTCTCCCTAAAAATAAAATTGAAAGTCGCTTATTTTTTAGGATTTCGCGAATAAGTAAATTATTTATTACATCTAATTAGTTGTCGAGCATGGTCATATTTCCAAAACTATTAAAGATAGTTAAAGATAGACATATCCTTTTTATTGACAACAAAAAACCTTTTATTTTTATAGAAACAATAAGCAACAAAACAAAAAAGTGTTTTGAGGTCCCAGTAACCATATAATCATAAAAAACATAATGTAAATTGATGTTATGCAACTCTTTCTCGAACTGGCTGTAAAAATTAGCTTAGCGTTTTAAATATATAGCGAGAATAATAAAAATCCTCCCCCTTTATCTTTTGAATGGGACAAGACATTGAAATTTGGTAAAATTTGGGTATCACGTGGCCAAGTGCTGGTGCTTTTTTTTTAAATAGAAAAGTTCGTCACGTGGTACCTTGTTTTACAGGCCTTTTGATTGTCTATTTATCACCGTTTTATCTTTAAAAATCGGCTTATTCGTTCTAGATTTACAAGCGTTTGAAGTTTAGCTCCAATTTGTGCATATGTGCGGTTTTAAAAAATTCTCTCCTCCACCCTTTGGAATAGGACAAGATATCGAAGTCTGAAAAAATTTGGGTAATACTTTTCCAAATGGAAAAGGAGGTCATGGAGCACCTCGTTTAAGAGGCCCTTTCATTCTCTAATTACCACCACTTTTTTAAAATCGACTTAGCCATTCCAGACTTACAAGCCAATGCCATTAAAACCGTATGTTTTTTTATCTTTGGACAAACCACGAAGGCTAAAAGCCTAAATACTAACGTACCGTGGGTGTCTTAAGCGAGGTAAGAGGGAGTTTGTTGACACGGGACTTAAAGACTTGAAGATTTGTGGGGAAGGAAAGACCTCCGCGGGCAGCAGGTTCCACAACCTAGAAACTCTAGGGATAAAAGAACGAACAAAGTGGGAAGTTCGGGGCCTGTCCAGTTGGACCGTATAGGGATGCATTCGCTCGGAACTACAGAGTTTCTCTGTTAGGAACCGTAAGTGGAGGAACTAAACTGGACAATTCTTCAGAGCAGAAGCCATGAAAGTACCCATTAAAAAGCGATAAATCCCCCACAGCCCGACGATGTGCAAGAGAAGGAAGCCTTTCTGTAAGTGAAGGATCATTAAGTATGTATTGTTTTTTTAGTATTCAAGCTAAATTTTAAACGGCTCTAATTTTGGAATGACTGGACTAATTTTCAAAAACGATATAGCGTTAAGTAGAGAATCAAAAGCTCTTCTCCATTCAAAGAAAAAGTTGGAACTGCCCCCTTGGAACTAGGTCACGTGACAAAAATTATTTGTATACAGAGTGTTCGAAAAATGCACGGCCAAATTTCAGGAGGTGATTCCTCATTGAAAAATATGAAAAAAGTTCCTATAAACATGGGTCCGAAAATGCATACTTTCCAAGATACAGGGTGTTAAACTTTTTAAATTGGTTTTAGACTAGTTATTATTATTACAACTTTTTTTATTTAATAGAGTTAAAATACATAATTAAAGGTACTTAGCTAAACAATTTTAATTATATATTTATAAAGGCAGTCTTAAGATATTTATAATATAATTTTAAAATCACAATTGTATGATATATCACATACACTTTTTGATCTAAATATATACAGAAACGATAAAATCAGGATTAAATTGGACTGGGAAGTTTTTATTCTTTTTCTTTTCACTTGGCACTCTACAAATAAAAAGTGTGTATTTTGGTATTATAGTATTCAAAAAAGTATTTTTGCACTATTAAATCTTTAATATCTCTTTCTTATTTAAACTCAAAAGTAAAATTAAAATTATGTATTTTTTTTTGAAAAGGTAACTTTAGCCCAAGGACAAGTGTTTTTAAAAACTTAAAGAAAGTGGTTTGTAAATGAAGAATTGATTATTTTCTTTTTCAAAATATATACAGTTTCTGTCATAGGAACAGTAGCATGGCGTAGACTAAATGTTTTGTTGTTTCGTTTATAAAAATACCTGCTAAAGAATCGTTGTTGTAAAAAATACATTTTTAAATTTAATTTTAGGATAGACCTAAATTAATGAAAACTTACCCCTGATAACAGCCCACTAAATGGGCTTAGCTCATGATTTTTTACGTTAAACTTCAATTACCATTTTCTGCTAGTAATATTAAAAAGTTTTGAGCAGAATTACTAGAAACTAGATAAGCAGGTTTGTAAAATCAAATAAATTATGTGAAAAAAAAAATAGTAATAAAACATGCTATATTATAACAATTATTACAAAGGTAATTTATTCTAATAGAAAATGAATTCTAGTAACTCCTCTTAATGAATTGAAATAGGAGCAAGTAACTCTTGTCCATATTACATGAATTCATAGGGATAATTTTTTTTCATATAAATGGAGTATTGCATGTCTTAAAAACGGGGAAATACTTACACAAATAGGGCGAACGGTTGTGCCGCCATTTTGCGAATAACCGTTGGGCCTGTATCTCCGTAACTGTGCACTTGAGGGGCTATAATTATAAGAACCTTTATATACAAAGAAATCTCTTTTTCGACATGATTAAAGAAGAATATTATAGGAGCAATAATTTTTTTTCTTTTTTTGTTAAGCATATTGAATACGAGAAGTATCACTTGCCATTCAGTTGGGATTATTGATTTTATTGACTTTTCTGAAAACTCTTTATATTTTGGCTTGCAAGTTATAATAACTAAACTTTGATTGATATAATTTGTATTACAACTTTTATTTTTAAACTTTTTTTTTTTTAATTAATATTTTTTTAAAGGATTTTTACGCGTTAAGTTCAAAATCTGTGAGCATAACTTGGCGTATGCCGTAAACCGCATCATGCAATATCTGGCCAGGTATTGGTTTCTATTTTTTGGATTACATATGCATGCCTAAATTGTCTATTACCTTGTACTTGATAGCACAAGCATTAAACTGATTTAACTTTAAGGATATTAATTTTGGGAAAATTTTTAAATTAATGGTAGTGGAGAAATTTATCTAGTTTTAAAGTTTATTATGTCTAATTTATTATTTAAATAATAATTCAAGAGATATCGGTAAAAAGTCAATAAAACAAGCTAATGTAATATACGCAAATCAGTGAAGACATTAAAAAGCAATAAGAACAACCTTATTGAACAAAGAAAATAGAATTTTAATTATCTATTATAAAGTTCTTATAATTATGGGCCTCAGAAAGGTGCACGGTTACGGAGAAGCTGAAACCCAAACGGTTAAATAACGCTTCTTTCTGCACTCCGCCATATTTATAGTATTTTGGAATTTTAGGTGGTGGGTCCCTTTACCTATTCGTAAGAAAACAATAACTACAGCCAGAATTTTGCAAATAGAATCCTCTGTTTCACTGTACTATAACCAACGTGTAATTAATAATACTAAGATCTCTTGGTAATTATTCTAAACTTTATAAAGTCCCTTAAATAAATGCAAATATATGAAAAAATTATCAGTGAAATACATTTAAATTTTTATTAAGTGCTAAGGGAGAATATAATTATTCCATTAACTTTATTAAATTTACTTTTAAAGAATTAATTTAAAGATCTAAGGCCAGAGCAATAAAAAGAAGAGGTAAAGCGTAAAATTTAAAATGAAATATTGTTCGTGTCATAAATGAATCCAAAGAGAATTTTATAAATAACAACTTTAAATATCATTTGTAGCAAGATTTGAAAAGTCAAAATACTTTTAATAATATAATACCCAAAATGTGTGTGTGTGTGTGTGTGTGTCTACATTGTGTTGTG
>JACEGR010012708.1:0-10869 GCA_014170235.1 Listronotus bonariensis | reverse complement strand
ACGGCAGTAGCGGCTATTCAGGTGTAGTAAGTGAAGTGCCACCTCACCAAAAATAAATAATAAAACCTGAAAAAAACATATTTCTATTATTTAATTTATTTTTCTCATTTATATTCCTTATTTGTAAAATTCGCCATGAAAAATCTAGCATTTAAATTAACCGCTGGCGCGAGTCGCTTTCCTCCGCTTTCGGTAACGCGACATCGCAATCCGCGATTAGCAAGTGTATTGCAAATATAAAACGGACCAAAGTATACACCTCATGTGGGGTTTTGTTTATGCTTTGACACTCTTTTGCCATGACAACGCTATACTTGCCGGCGGCCAGAATCGCGGGTGGAAGTATCAGATGTATTGCTTGGTAAATCGCTAGCCTTAAAACGATAGTATAGGTTTTGGTCGTTTCGTTGGTTTTCACGTATTATTTCGATTGCTTTCGTTTGAGTATTATTGGCGAAAGTGATTTTTCACAGGAAGAAATTAAAGGACAGTACAGAGCACTTCTCTATGAAATATTAGATCATATTTTGACGAAAATGGAAGTAAGATTCGAAGATTGTTACAAACTACAATTTCTTTGTCTTGCTGATACTGCAAAGTTTGGCCACTATAACCAAACTTTTCCACTGATTCTTTTTAAAACTTATTGGATATATGCCGAATCATTTCCAAAAATCAGCGGCTCAAAAAAACTTGACCTAATATTTACTGATGAATGTTATAAAAATGTTTCATTGCAGCAGTTAGTGAAACAAGTTGGCGCAAATAAAGACATTTTTATCGAGGCGTATAAACTTTTTTCGCTAATTTTAACGATAACGTCGACAAGCGTGTCAGTGGAACGAAGTTTTTTTGTCTTAAGCGTTTAAAAACTTTCTTGAGAAACACTATATCCCAAGATAGACTTTTATCTTTGGCCAATATTTCAATTCAAAAGGAGCTTCTTCAGGAACTGATAAAAACTTAACCATTTTATAAAGATATAATTGATAAATTTGCTGCAATGAAAGATAGAATGATTGATTTGGTGTATAAAATTTAGGTAAGTTTAGATATTAAGACTTTTTACTTAGACTTTTGATAGTTGAGTATTTTCAATTTTGCTAAAATGGTGAATGCGTTTTTTTCCCTTCCTGCACTACACCTGTTTTTAGACCCACGAGCCGCCACTGCACAATGGGGCTAATTTACTTTTACCAGAAAATATGATAGCTACCGCAATAGAATTACGGACACGTGTACAGAAATCGGCGCCAAAAATCGAAGCCCTCTCATAAGCCCGCTTATATAGACTCCGAAGCTGTCCATATAAGCGCGTGGTAATAAATCGTTCGTAATTCTGCCCTATGAACTGGACTTCTATTGCGGTAGCTATAATATTCTTTGCTTTTACATATTGTGTTTATTACTTTTGGAAATATATGGCCATCCAAATTATGCACTAAAAAGCCGCAATACGTCAACTATGACTGGTTTTTAGGATAAGTAAGTAAATATGTACCTAAAATAAACTAAATAGCTGACTTACTTACCATTACATGGTATTATATTATTTCTCACTTTGACAGTGACAAAATCATTTAAAAATAATTAGAACCAAAGTAACATTTTTTTCTTTACTTTAATTGTTAATCAGTATAACAGCATACTGTTGATATCTTAAAAAGCAGCAATAATTGACGATGTGTTTTTACATATTTAATGTAGAATTTAATGCGGAGTCAAAATTTGTTAAAATATACAGGGTGTTCCATTTAAAAAACCCACTTGACAATAAAAAGTCTGTTTCTGAGACACCATGTATATTAAATGTCAGTAAAAAAGTGTATCCAAATAAACATTTTTTTATTTTATGTTTATATTTGTATCTTGTACAGGGGTGAAGTTATTTCGTGTATAAGTGGAGTTGGAACACCCTGTGTATGTAAAGAATGTTTTTTTATAGAAGCTTACTTTTTTATTAAAGTTTTTGTAAAAAAAGTCCTCCCCTTTCACACCCCGCACAATAAAATCAGAAAATACTACAAACTCTTTGGAATATCTTTTAAAAAATGTTATTTTCGAAAATGGTTAAATACGCATTTATTTAGAAGCAAAAACCAAGAAAATCTCCAGCTGCAGGAAAATTAAGCAGCAGTTTATATGTAATATATTGCTTAGTTGCCTAAAAAATTATCTATAAAAATTGTACTCCATTATTATAAAAATGGCTTAAACGCAAACCCAACAAATCTTAGGATTTTACAAATTGTACAGATTGTACAAATGTGCCTACAAACAAAATATATGTGTACATATATATTGTATGTAGAATTAGTAATCTTTTAGTCAAAAGTTTGGGAGTATTCATTTTAAGTTTCTTTCTATTAAAAAAATGTTACGATGTTACATTCCTACCTCTAAAATTATACAGTTTTTTTCTAGTTTTAATCATTAAACTAGAACAAAACTATATAAAAAAATATTTTGAGTTTTCACATATTGACTCTAAAAAACATCTAAAGTTATAGGTTTGTTAAAATTACATTATTGATGTATGAAAATAAAGCTCTAAAATTTTGAGTTATAATTATTTAACGGAAAAAATTCCATCCTTATTTTTGGTTACCTACCTCAGCATGTCCAAAAATCCAACATCCGGTCTTTGTAGTAGCCGCAAAAAATAGTTATTAATTTCTTCTAGTGATTAGATATTATTAAGATATTCACACTGTTTTGTGTTACTGATAAATTTTTGTTTTATTTGACTAAGCATAAAAAGAATTTAAATCTTGCAAAAAATATTGGTAATTTAACATTGCGAAGATGGGTATTATTGGCAGTAAAGGAAAAAAAGTATATTAGGTCTCGGTTGCCCCCTCATCCGCCGCCCCCTCCCCTGTCGACAGGCCTGCTTCTGACGATGGCTATATTTCCGAAACTATGAAAAATTAAATATATTAATTGTTTTATTTTTTACGGCTTTTAAGGAGACCTTTTTATTGGTAATAAAATAAACAGGGTGCCCTATTTTAAAATTTCCGTTTTCGTATTATACCTATAAAATAAGGGCCAATAACAAAATAAAAAGGATCTAAATCTCTTCCATCCAACTATAGACCCATTTCACTCTTCTCAATGCTTTGTAAAGTAATGGAGAAATCCATTAACTCGCAAATTCTTAGGTATTTAAAAAACATAAAATTTTACATGACAGGCAATACGGATTTCGTCACAAGAGATCTACAGCAGATCTTCTTTCCTGCGTTTCACACAACTGGAACAAGTCTCTTGAGTTTTTAGGTGACTCCCAGATCGTTGCTCTTGATATATCTAAGGCTTTCGACCAGGTCTGGCATGACGCACTTCTTAATAAACTTCCCTCCTACGGTCTTCCAACTAAAATCTGCTCTTGGCTCTCCAGTTATCTTTCTAATCGACGTATATCAGTCATTGTTGATGGCCACTTTTCAAGCTTTCACGAAATTAATGCTGGAGTGCCTCAGGGTTCAGTACTAGCACCAACTTTGTTTCTTCTTCACATCAACGACCTTCTTTCTTCCACAACCAATCCCATTCATAGTTATGCTGACGATAGTACCCTTCACTCCACTTTTCAGGTTCCCAAACCAATCTCTCAACCCGACTTGGAAAGCAAACGCAGAGCGCTGCAGATATCTCTTTCACAGGATCTTAATTTGATCTTGGATTGGGGCGCCAAAAATCTCGTTCAATTTAATGCATCCAAAACACAATCATGTTCCTTGTCGCGAAAAAAAATCATCAAACACTCATCCTCCCGCTCTGCAAAACCTAACCAGGTTTTGCAGAGCGGGGACACATTTAACCTTGTGGGCGTCACATTTGAGAATAACCTTTACTGGCATAAACACATTGTATCTATAGCCACCGCGGCTTCAAAAAAGCTTGGATTTCTTTTCCGAGCCAAAAGTATTTTTCTCCTTCCAATTTATACACTTTGTATGTGTCCCAAATTCGACCCTCTCTGGAATATTGTTCTCATGTCTGGGGAATGGCATCCCCTACAACCCTCAGCATTCTTGATGCCATTCAAAGAAGAGCTGTTCGTCTTATTTATGATCCTTTACTTACTCAAAGACTTCCTTCTCTTGCCCATCGTCGAGCTGTGGGAGATCTATCGCTCTTCTATAGATACTTTTACGGCTTCTGCTCCGACGAATTATCCAGTATAATCCCTCCACTTGCAGCTCCCAACAGAGAAACTCGTGGTGCCACGCGTATTCATCCCTATACGGTTCAATTGGACAGGCCCCGAACTTCCCATTTCGTTCGTTCTTTTATCCCTAGAGTTTCTAGACTGTGGAATCTACTGCCAGCGGAGGTCTTTCCTTCCCCCTAAATCTTCAAGCTTTTAAGTCCCGTGTTAACAAACTTCCTCTTACCCTGTTTAAGACACCCACGGTACGTTAGTATTTAGGCTTCCAGCCTTCGTGGATTGTCCAAAGATAAAAAAAAAAATTAGGAAGGCCACAGAATTCTACGTGAAAATCCCATTAAACTTTTCTATTTACATATTTTTCTATCTCCACTAATATCACGCAAGTTACAAGTGCCTGGCCAAACTGACAATATTTGAAAAACACTCTGTATCTCCAAAACGAATCAAGTAAGCGATGATTTACTTTTACCACCTAATTTGTGTCAAAAATCAAAATCGAGAGTGTTCAATCAGATTTGTTCTATCTCTTTTAGTTTTTGCTATTCCTTGCAAGGTCAACGAAAAGGCAACGCGCCGCCCTGTACGTGATTTAATTTTTTGAAAACAGTTCCTTGCTAAAGTGCTTGAAGCAAAATAAAAAAAGTCCGTAAATACCAGGATTAACTTCAATATATACAGGGTGATTAAACTTAAGTCTGCACTATTGCTTATTGCTTTATTATTAAAGATACGAAGTCGTTTAAATTGATGGTGAAGTTGTGGTGTTTTTCTGCTCGTTAACGAGAATAATAATTTAATATCAGGTTTTTGACTTATTGCAACGCGACCGCGTCGATAAATTCTTTCCGATAATGCGGATAGTCTGTTTGGCGCCAGGTGCGTTTACCCTCAACTTGCTTGCGCACAAACCGGTTTTTTCGCCCATGAAATATAACTTTTGTTTCGCGCAGGTAATAACATTAGCAATGCATCAAGATCAGTGCTTATTTCATCAAGTAAAAAGACCACGTAAAAGCTAGTTCATACAGAGGCGGAAAGCGATTGCGAAAGCGAATATTTGGCCAAAAAATTCCATCCTTCTAGGCAACAACATAACCTACAAATTTCTGTATTGTTTTTTTTGTCGGTGGTGACGCTACGCTTGGATTCTTTTTAGATTTTTTTGTTTTTCCTTTTAATAATATAACATTTATTTGATGTGATAAATAAAGAATATAGCACAATTATTTGGCAACTAAGACGTAGACACGCTGCAAATTTGTTATAAATTAAAAGGGCTAAAAAAGTTAATATAAATTCAAATCAAAAAACACAAAATACCTAAGAAAATGAACACCAAAAACCCGTTCAAAACAGCTAATAGAATGACATTAAAATAACAATAACCAAATTGTTTTTGAAATGACATATGACAAATAATCTGTTGTTTCTACGCATGTGCGCTCGCGAATATTCGCCAGAAATTAAAATGATCTCAAGTTTCCCGCCCCCTATGGATTTTAAATTTTGCGAGCTTTAAAACTAACTAAAATCAGCTGGAAAATAAAAATGGCTGACTTTTTATTTTAATTGGAATTGACAAATCTATAAATTGACAGGAAAACTAAGTGCGTTTTGTTTCATGCCAATATTTTGAAAATATTACATTTATTTATTGATCCCGAAAATCCCGGCATTTAAGAAAATTAAACCCGAAAATTTCGGGACTGTAAAAAGGCCAGATTTCGGGATTGTATCTACTTATGACCTCATGTTTAAAAAGCAAACTACACTTTATTTTAAACAAGGAATCGCCTTCTTAATTTTTACGCATTTCTTTAGAAACACCCTGTATACAGGGTGTCCCACCGAGAACTGCTGCGATCGATTTCTCGAAAAGCTATCTTTGAAATTTTTAAAAATTTGGTTACACTTTAAAATCCGTAGGGGACATACAACTAAAATATTTTGACAGCTCTACCACTTTCGCTAATGCCGAAATACCCTACATATTATTTATAATGTTCCATACTTAAGTCCAACCGTCTTTGACTAATTTTAAATTTTATGTCAAAAATGATGTTTGCATAACCATTAACTTTTTTACAAAAGCCTGTAATAGGCTGGTTTTATACTTATCAAGTTTTTTGTCAAATAAGTTTAATCAAAAATTTGGTGCAACTTCTTTGAAGACATAAGTGTAAAATAAGAAATTATTTGACAAACTTCTTTGAAGCAAATATCAGGGTAAAAACCAAACTCCACACCAATGACGATAAAATAGAGGTGCTCACCGTCAATTTTTATGCATTGTTCATAATGCAAAGACAATAATAACCCAATGAATTAAAAATTGACGGTGGGCACCTCTATTTTATCGTCATTGGTGTGGAGTTTGGTTTTTACCCTGATATTTGCTTCAAAGAAGTTTGTCAAATAATTTCTTATTTTACACTTATGTCTTCAAACAAATTGAACCAAATTTTTGATTAAACTTATTTGACAAAAAACTTGATAAGTGCAAAACCAGCCTATTACAGGCTTTTGTAAAAAAAGTTAATGGTTATGCAAACATCATTTTTGACATAAAATTTAAAATTAGTCAAAGACGGTTGGACTTAAGTATGGAACATTATGAATAATATGTAGGGTATTTCGGTATTAGCGAAAGTGGTAGAGCTGTCAAAATATTTTAGTTGAATGTCCCCTACGGATTTTAAAGTGTAACCAAATTTTTATTTTTTTTTATTTTTAATGTTAATCGAATAAGGGTAAAAAAATATGGGATTTTCTTTAAAAAATCACTTTTAATGTTTTTCTCGTAATAATTATTACCGATTATTTTTTAACACTCAGTCATTCTTAATTGTGCAAAATTTCAATAAGTCTACTAAAGTACTTCTTTCTCTACGACAAATTTATTACAACATTTATACCTATTTAAATTAGGTTTATATCTAGTCTAACAATTTTTACTAAAGTAAGTGCTTTTGAAATTTTTCACTTTTTTTAGGTTTAACACCCTGTATCTTGAGAAGAAAAAAATGACGAACCCATATTTATATAAACTTTTCTTTATATTTTTATAGTTGAATCTGCCCTCAGATTTTCTTAACAACATTCTGTAGCACTCTGTATATGTATGTTCCTATGTATATGTACAATGTAACTTCGAAGGTGCTACTATTTTGTGTTATTTTTTCCATTAAACTCTTCTTAATTAGTTTCACAAAAACAACACATTATTGCGGCAAAAGCTTTAACCTGATATGACAACAGAAACTTTTTTATTCCTTTTCAACAAACATTTCCAACACAACACAGACCTGATAGAACCGCAATGATACCGCTATCATATGCTGAAACCAACCAATCAGCTCCAGACCTGTGGCTTTCACAATTATCTGTTCCTCTCAAACTAATTCAAAATACTCTTTAATAAAAGAGGATGGGTGATGTCGTGACGTCACGTTTGTAGCGTGGCAAACTCGTGTCCATTCAAAACTTTTGCCGGATGTTTTAGTTTCAAACGCGCTTTACAAGCAGTAAGTAGTGCTAACGCTGCAATATCGATACGTTCAACATATCGATACGAAGTTTTGTAGCGTTTAAGTTATTCAAAAATTTTTAAAATGGTCCGGTGGGTAAGCTTTTTGGGCCTGCTGTCTCTTTTGGCTGTTTTGGTAAATGGCAGTGACAAAAATGGCGAACTAAAGATTGAGGTTTTAAGCAAACCCGAAGTTTGCGACGTTAAGTCTAAAAATGGGGACATGCTGACGATGCACTACACCGGTACTTTAGCGGATGGTACCAAATTTGATTCAAGGTAAATACCTTTAAAATATTTTTTTATTTTTCTTTACATCTTTAAATAAAATATATTTAAAAACAAAAATTTAAATTAACACATAAACTTTTGTTTTAAATATTTTTTAATAACTATCTGAACTTTGTTCTTAAACCGGTCAGATCAGAAAGTACATTTTTTTAGATATGTATATAAAATAATAATTAATTAAATATTTTGCAAACGTAAGAGAAAAAACATTTTTACGTACAGGGTTTTTAATTATATTTGGCCACCCATCCTTAACTACATATTATAACCAATAAGGATAGAAACAAACTATTCTGTATAAAAGTTTTAAACTTTTGCATTTATTATCTTTTAAGCATAAAAAAATAAACAAATGAACATCAAGAATTCAAGAAAAATTAGGTTCATTTTTTAAATGGAGCACCCTGTATATTATGTCACCATTAAAGAGGTATTTTAAAAGCTCTACAAAAATACATTGATATCTCTATCTTTGACAGTTATTAGAAATATGACCACTTTAAATTTAAAAAATAGTAGATATAACTTCCATTATACCTATGTACCCTATGTACCTACGACACAAAGGTGAGACTAGATGTAATGGAATAGTTATAATCAGATTTAAATGGCCATATTTCCGAAACTGTTAAAGATATATCAAATATGGTATTTGGTAAAGCTTTTAAAAACACCATTTTATTAGTGACATAATAAACAGGGTGTTTCTTATATAAAAATAATTTTATAACATAATATATATGTATAAAATTAACGTCTTAATAATATATACTTATACTAGGGTGGCCAAATTGTCCAAGAAAGTCCAATACTTCTGTTTTAACACGGTATGACAAATAATTTAATATAAAAGTTGCAGCATTTCCAAAAACACATGTTATAAAAATATTTAATTATATACAGAGTGCCCCCAAAAAAAAGTTATGGCTGCAAAGTTTTGTTTTTAATAATTGTAATCCCCAATTCTCTTACCATCTCATACAGGATTGCTATTTTGGGACACTCTGTATACATCAAAATATTGGACGTGCATGTTTAGAAACACCACAACTTTTGTGTAAAACTTTTCATCATATCTTCTTGAACAACAGAAATATTGAACTTCTTTGGACAATTGTCCAACCTGTATTTCTTAGATGTGAAATTTTGATTTAAATGTATTACCTTTAATTTCCTTTAAACGAGTTTTTTGTTGTGAATGAAATAAAATGCGCATATCTAGTAGCACCAATATACCAAATTTAATTTTTCTTACTTAAAAGATAAAAAGTTATAAGGGGAATAAAAATTTGACCAACCAACAAAAATTTAACTCTTAACCACTCTCCCATTTAAGCGAAGTTTACTCCATTAATGTAGCTTATTCACATATGCACTACTTCCCACTTAAGTGGTAGTGTGTCATCACATTATTAATTATGCAGGGTAATTCTTTCTGACTAGCATAAAATATAGTTTTAAGAAATAACAGACTTACTTTATTTTAGCAGATATTGTGTTATGCCAGGAGACACAGAATGTTGTTACTCCCCCCATTTTGGGCTTAGTTTTTAGAAGGGGTCTATTCAAAATATTACATTATAATAAACGTACACTATCTTTTTTTTATTAGCACCACAATATCACTTTCGGTTTAAGTTAAGTGCCACATTTTTGTCTATATTTGTATTTTGCATAAAATTTGTTATTTTAACTTTATTTACATCATATAGGAATATAGGGTGTTTCTTTTCAAAGGGGCCGCTAGAGAATACTTAAACAAATTCAAGTACCGCCATTGTTTTTGCTTTGAAACGTTTTTTTGATGTTAAAGTCAAAAACTAACCAGTTATACCAGCCTGTGTTCGAAAGTTATTAGAGACATTTTGCACCCTTATTTTGCAATTCCGTTGTGGTTAACTTTATTCTGAGACTGCGCAGTAACGCAAACATGATCCGTTATCGTTATTAACCATACCGGACTCCTTTAATTACGGATGAATACCGAAGAGCTTATCGTTATTGGTAAACTGCGTGGTTGCCAAATTATAAAATTTTTAATATCGATTATTTAAGAAGGTTGAAATTTTAATACCGTATTAATTAAAATATTATTGATACATAACGAATAATTAGCGAAAAATTCATAGCAGTAAGAAAAATAAAATGGTGTAAAGAAATTAAAACGGACTTGCATTTTTAAGGATGTTTTAAATCAGTAATTAATTTACATGTTACAATCTGGCACACTTGCTTTTTGCTTATACTGTATTGTTTACATCTACTTTAAAAAACAAAATCAAGGGAACTGTTTGCATATATTAAAAAATCAATATATAACTTATGGAGAATAAAAGTAAATACTGATGATTCGCAAACTTTAAAATTGGCGAACCACAGGCAAAAATAAGGTTATGGGTCGAAAGCGCAGACGCAAGATAAATTTCTTAAAAGAGGTTGCAAAATCTCTGTCTAAAACTGCTGCCGTAATCGTTATGTTTAATAACGATAACCATAAGGAGGCCAAAAATAGTCTGTTATTTTAAGAGGTGCAAAATGTCTCTATTACCAAATAAAAACTTTATATTTCACTTTACGAAAAAAGTACCTCTTTATAAACAGTCCAGCTTGATGAGAAAATACATTTCTACAAAAATAACTGTATATTGGATGTACAGAGTGGCTTAAAAATACTTTTTTCAAATTAATATAGAGGGTATTTCCTAGCTAGGGTACAAAATTTTAAAGAGTTATTTCTTACGTTCTTTTAAAAAACGTTCCTAATAAAAGACCAAAAAATGTAAAATATCATAATTTTTTAGTTTGGTGACATTTTGCCTTTCTTTTGAGGCATTATTAAGCCTCAAAATGGAAAAAATCTTTGTATTTTTTT
>JACEGR010012707.1:0-10871 GCA_014170235.1 Listronotus bonariensis | reverse complement strand
TGTACCAATAATTTTTACTTACACATATTTGGGAGCTCCTATAGCCCCCGGAGGCCGCGTCTTATTGATACGGCCGATACAGCGGTAGCTACGCCCCTGCATAGGAGCCATAAAACGACATAAGGAACCACCATTTAAAGTCTCGTACCGTAGTTAGGAAACACCCTGTATAATAAAAACAAATGCATTTTTATTTTTCATAAGAAATTTAGTAAGAATCAGTTTTTGCTTTTGGGGTTTTCAGTCAACTGCGATGCAACATTTTTGGTAGTGCCCTATATATAATCCAGAAACTAAAATTGTTTTTGCATTTTTTTACAAGGGAGTAGTAAACAGTAAGTAGGCCCCTTGCATTGTTTAATGCACTGTGACGTCACGCGGTATTTAAATACCCAGATGTACTTTTAATGCGAGTGTCACATAAAGGTATTGGATATAAAATTTATTTGGCAATTATGACACCAACCTGTATGAATAAAATGACAAAAACTTTTAATTTTTTTAAAGAACATATAGCAAATGCGCATTTAAAACCGAATTAAATGCTATTCTATTAGATATATGGAGTGGATCTTGAGACTGCAAGGTTAAGACAAGTTGTTAGGAAATACTTGATACTGTTTAAAAATACGAATTTTATATTAACAGTTCAATTTGTGAATTTAACGAGATAACATGGACCTAAGGACGTTTTACGCAGTGAAATTTTTTTGCTACTTTCGTGTTGTGCCATTCTCAGTTTGCGGAACTGCTGAGAAATAATTTACAAACTGTTTTTGGCGGTGATGAAAATGTCATTATCGATCGTGACACATTTTTGCAAGAGTACGATTTTGTGGTTATTGGAGCAGGTTAGTAATAAAGTATCAAAATGGTTGCATTTTCTGAAAAAAGTTTCTTACAACATAACATATACAGGGTGTTCATTTAAAAACTTTCCTCTCAAGTTATCTTCGAATCGAGACAGATTTGAGAAAATCGCCGAAACACGTCAAGATATCTATTGAGGGTGAACGTTTTTACAAAAAATTGGACGGCGCCCCTTTAACCCCTTAACCACCAGGGCCACCACCCCAAAATTCTTGTGTGAGTTTCGGAAATATGGCCATCCAAATCAGGTATTTAGGTAATTTTTAAAGTACCGCCATTTTGTAATAGGTGAGGATATTGACTTCATATTCTAACGTTATAAAGTACTCGTCAGGAGCTTTAAAATGATGTATCACTCGACCCGCCTTCTCATTTAAGAATTTTGGGGTGGTGGGCCTGGTGGTTAAGGGGTTAAAGGGGCGCCGTCCAATTTTTTGTAAAAAGGTTCCCCTCAATAAATAACTTGACGTGTTTCAGCGATTTTCTCAAATCTGTCTCGTTTCGAAGATAACTTGAGTGGAAAGTTTTTAAATGAACACCCTGTATGTTTCTAAACGTATTAGATTTTAAACTACAGGGTAGTAAAGTTGTAGAAAGAAAGATATTATTCGATTTCTTTGATACCGTTGTTGATATTTTTTTAGAAATTAGTACGTACCTATCCGATCGAGTCGTCTTTTTTCGCCCTATACACGGTTTTTGCCTAAAAAAATAAAACAATTTTCCGCATAGCCCTCTCGTCAAAATTTATTTTTGTTTTAAGTTAATTTTGATTTTTGTATCACTAGAAAAAAATGCATTTCTATTTAAGGTCCTTGAGTTTAAAGGAAACTACTGAACTGTGCAGTGGTCTCAAATTAATTGAAAAAAGTTTTTTTACAACTTTAACTCCTATTAGTTAACAACTCATTTTTACGCTCTTTGCAGAATACATTTGGTTTATATTTTAAAACCCGATATAGGCAAATTCTACTTTTTTAGGTTCTGGTGGTAGTGTAGTAGCAAATCGCCTTAGCGAAAACACCTCCTGGACTGTCCTTCTTCTGGAAGCTGGCAAAGATGAAATATTTCTCACAGATGTCCCTCTTACAGCCTCACTACTATCTATTACGGGCTACAACTGGGGTTACAAAAGCCCAAAACTAAAAACAGCATGTTTGGGGTTGGTCGATGGAAAATGCAATTTAGCAAGAGGCAAGGGATTGGGAGGGACAAGTATTATTAACTTTATGTTGTATACGAGGGAAACAGAAAAGATTTTGATGAATGGAGTAGAATGGGCAATAAAGGTAAATAAAGTAATAACATACCATTCCAACCAGGGCCGTACGCAGAAATTGATTTTGGGGGGGCAAAAGAGCAAAAAAAAGGTTTTAACTACAAAACCAACCAAAAGACAAACTTTTTAAATTTTAAACACGGGCGCCATCTTTTAGGAGCGCCAAAACACAGGGTCATAAAATTGCAAAAAAATGCAATATTAGCAATTGAACAAGAAGTTTCTGATTTGATTGAACTGAATTTGCAAAATCAACGTTTCGGAACATATCGCTACTACAATAGCTTTTTTATTTTTTCATTGTTCTGCATATTCTAAAACCCAAAATGCAATGGTCAGATGTAAAGTTTATGCAGTAGTTTACGAGGTATGTCAAAAAATATAAAATATTTCTCAGGAGAAAAGTACCTTTTTTCTCAAAGTATAGGGCTAATTCTAAATAAAAAATAAGGAAAAACTTCATATGAACAAATGTCCTAAACGTCTTAGTTTTTGAACTACAGAGGGTTAAAAATGTAAGAACCTATTAATTTTTTATGCCTATTCAGAAATTTTAAAATAAATTGGAGGACACCTCCTGTGCCATTTTTGGCATAGAAGAAAAGACTTACCAGTGTCTTCCATGAGATGTTTAGGGTAAATATTTTTAATAATAAATAATACGCCACTGCATTTTTTTTAATAAAAATATTTTCTTAAATTCCCATTTATTTTGGAACAAATTTGATCTCCTAATTTTTTTAATTTTTATGATGAACGGTTAATAAATAGAAACCATTTCTCGGCATGATCAATACCTATCTAATTAAAGAATAAATAACAAAGGTGTTTTTTTACTTTAAAATTTCATATTATCGATAATTACCATGCGAGAAATAGTTTTTTTTCACGCGAAAACCGTGCATCAAATAAAAAAGTCAAAAGATCAAATTTGTTTCAAACTAAATGAGATTTTAGAAAAATATTTTTATTTAAAAAGAATGCAGTGGCGTAGCATTTCTTTAATTAAAAAATATTTAGCTTAAACCTATCATGAACGACACTGGTTAAGGGGCGACAAAATCCTTTTTTGCACACAGGCGCCAGTAGCCCTTACGGAGGCCTTGAAGTCAACCATAGATAAATATATTTTTTTTGCGTTTTTCTTTTTTTTGATACAACTAACGGTGCTCAAGAAAATCCTCGTTGAATAAAAGAAAATCAATTGCGTCTAATTAAACATTAAAGACAAAACATAAGGTGGGGGCTGTAGCAGCTTATTTTGGTATGTGTGTTTTTAATTTATTTTGCATAAAATAACCAGATTGCATTTGTTATTTTTTAACTTTTTTATAAGTGGGGGGATTATGATAGCTGTAGCTTGGAAGTAATGCATTTTAGAACATATTTTATCGCAGAAAAAACTGATATTTATATTATTTGCAGAATACGTTAAAAAACAACACGATAATTAAACACTATTTCCTAATATTTATTTAATATATCACCACGGTCATCTTTTAAAATACGAATAAAAACATCTTAAAATTATTCAATTATATTTAATAGCAAAGCAGAATTTTTGGTAACACCTTGAAAAAGCAACCAAGATTATTATTTTTAAAAAATCTATTGTGTGGCAAATTCTTATCAAATGTTGAGTATTTTACGAAAAAAAAGAAGAATTGTGCAATTTTAATGAAATTAGTAAATATCCTGTAAGTATATAAATTTGTAAAACGAGCAAAAACAATGTTTTAGTCAAGGCAGAATTCTTGAACTTTTGCCAATTTAACAACTTTTACACAACAAAAGTTTAATAAAGTTTAACTACCAACTATTGCAGAAAAATAATGCTAACATAAAATATCGGAATTATTTACATTTTTACTACTTCAACCAGTTAATTACTAAACGCGGATCAGTATGAAATGCTTTATTATGTAATTGACAATTCAACGAGGCTATTCATGAGGATTGTAAATTCAAGTTTACAAGGAAATATAACAGTCATCAAAATAATTTAAATTGAAGTTTAAAAAATGTTTTTTTATATTTTTAAACCTTTGGTTCTATCTATACAAAGTAAAAACCTAAAAAGGAAGTAGAAGTATTTGTTGCGGCTTCAACCCCTACCCGATACAAAAATGCTGCAGGTTTCATAAATTTTAGGTTTAAATTTTTTATTTTTTAAATAACAATAGAATATTGAAAAGCGTTTGGTTTTATATTTAGAATCGTTTAAGAATTATGTATTTGTATATCTACATATTCAAGCGTTTAAAAAAACAAACCACTAAAATTTAAATGAGTTTGCTTCAACTCACGCGATCTTTATAGAAAGAACATTTTAAAAGCGCAAATTCGGTACCCTTTGAAAATAATACAAAAAAAACATAAAAAGGCCGCCTGCAATCGAACTATTTTATAGAAAGGCGCCGCTATCCTTTACAGCGACGCGTCGATACACTATGGGATAGAAATCCATTATTTTGGCCAAAAAGCAACTTTGAAATTTTAATGACTCATGCTGTGTATTTCAAAGTAGATACTCCAAACTACATGTACGCAAAATTAAAAAGGATATGACGACTTCTATTGGGGTAATAAGAAACTTGAAAATGTATTTTAAGTTAACATAAATATACAACATTTAATCTACTTAGTTTGTTATTAGCCTTGTTTACTAAAAAAGTAAAAGAGTTTTAATAATAAGAGCTATTGTTGTGTTTCCGATGCAGTCTTGCGAAGTCTCGCTACTTTTGTGAAAGATTTTTTTACCTTTTTCTTTATCAGTTTTTGTACTTACAATTGCTTTCCTACTTTTTGCTACTTCTGAGTGTAATGACAGATACAAGATTTTTATAATTTACAAGGTATTCCATTTTAAAATTTAATATGTTTTGTCCTACACTGTATATCCTAAAAGATAAAAGCATTCTGATGAAAGATATGGATTCTACAGAATCTACCCAACAAAACAGTATTTTTATTTATAAATTTATTATAAAAGTTGCGAAGATATATCTCTAATACTCTTTTAAGAATAATTTAAAATTATTTTCCAGATTTGGATGGTCATATTTCCGAGAAAGACACATCAAATACAGTATTTTTTTAAAGCATTTTAAAAGATTTTTTGGTGGTGATATAATAACATATAATAAGGTTTCCAAAAAGCATTTGTAATAATTTATAATATTTTTCCAATAAAAAGCACCTCATTTTAAGTGAGATTGGTAAGTTTCAGAATTTTGACCAAAAAATTAATTTCCATCCCATAGTGCGATGACCAGCTGCATCAACCGGCATATCATAAAAGAAATATAGCAAAGGCGGCCGCGAAGACAAGCATGCCGATTTATTTGCTTTAAGCTTTTCTTATCAAAGAGCACCGAATTTACATTTTTAAACTGTTCCTTCTATACGTATAATATGTTTATTCATTTTTTACCCCATGGAATCTCGTGTTTTTAAGGAGGAACGCAAAACTTTGTTTTTAAAAATACGGGCACCCCTAAACCCTGGATATGCCACTGCGACCTACGTTTATGACCTGTATACTCTGTAAATATCAGTATTACATTTTTAGGATGGAGTTACGATGAAGTTTTCCCATATTTTTTAAAATCTGAGAATTGTTCGCTCTGCCAAGATATTGATGATAAATATCACGGAAAGAATGGATACCTTAATGTGGAAAATCCAGGATATGAAAGCCCTTTTGTAAAGTTGTTTATTAAGGCTGGCCAAGATAGGGGATACAAAAATAATGATCCTAATGGGATGTACGGATTAGGTAAGTCAGAAGATGATTTATGTCAGATAACATATCAGGTTTTCAAATGTAAAATCTTTGTAGTTCTATAATTATTTTTTATAATTTGTATCTTTTTTAACACGCTTTTATAAGCTTGGGTTGTATGTATGTATGTATGTAACGGAATCTTTAAGCTTAATTTTAAACACGCTTTTATTAGCTTTGGTTGTTTGTATGTATGTATGTATGTATGTAACGGAATCTTTAAGCTTAATTTTCACCAACTTCCAGCGATTCGATTTCTTTGAAACTTTGCACACGTATCAAGGACCCATGACAATGCAATAATCTGCTAACAGTATCCCGTTATCCTGATTAGGATCGCCAGGATAAATAAATTCCTTTATAGATTTTCTGTAGGAGAGTAACAGAGAAAGAGCTAGTGCGCGATCTGTGCATGCGTGCAATTTCGACGCACTCTTAACATAAGGCTGACAGAAACTTGTTCGGAGTAGTTGCGTTCTGAAACCCCATGCAACAGTGAAGCTTTAAATGAAATGATTAGATTACGAAATAGTTCGTGAAACATTTCAATATCACATGTCCGCAGAAACCTAATTGATATATCGAACTAAAAAAGGAAAATTAAATAATAGTTTAAAAAACTAAAAAACACGCTTTTTATATGCAACCGAACTAAAAATTAGAAAATAATTTTTCATGACAAAGAGTTTGTATTACAGTAATAAAAGGTCAAACAATGAATCATAATTATATACCTCAAAATAGAATTATAATAAAATTTAAGATAATAACAGAATAATTCACTTCAGAATAAAAGCGTGCGGTGCTTAATATATATAAATGTTATAATTATTTCATTTGTAAATATCTATGAGGAAAAAGTTATGAAAAAAATAGTAAAATGCACCCCACGCTTTTTACTCTGAAGTGAACTATTCTGTTATTATCTTAAATTTTATTATAATTCTATTTTGAGGTATACATATAATTATGATTCATTGTTTGACCTTTTATTACTGTAATACAAGCTCTTTGTAATGAAAAATTATTTTCTAATTTTTAGTTCGGTTGCATATAAAAGCGTGTTTTTAAACTATTATTTATTAATAGAAAATTCTTAATGAACATTTTATATAGTGTCCGACCGAAATTTCGGTAATCGGCCAAAATTGGCCGAAACTGATTTTGGAAGCGGTCCTGCGCTCTCCTAACTTTGCTTCATGCGTCAAAGCTATCCTAATTTTAAAAAATAAAAAAATGATTAAAATGGAATGTTTGTTTTGGTGCTCTTCAAAATGTTTAATACCTCCCATCAAAAGAAGTATGTTTGCCCCAAATTTTAGTATTTTGTATTGTATTATTAGTAAACTGAAACCATGGCCGAAATTTCGGTTTCGGCCGGAAAACCAGTTTTTGTCGGACTCTAATTTTATATATTGGTTTAGATTTAAAAGCGTTCCATTTTTTCGTTGCGCTAAAATAGAAACGATATTGTGTTTTTTTAGTTAAAAGATAATTAATATATTTCATATTTTACTTGTATTTATTTTAAATTTAATTAATTTTTTTAAGTTAAGATGTTTCCATATGACAAATATGCTTAGAGAGTTCTTTTAATTTGCAGGATTTTCAAGAGTTCAAGCTACACTAAAAAATGGAAGAAGATGTAGCGCATCAAAAGCGTTTCTAAAACCTGTGGCGCATAGATTAAACTTGCACATATCTATTCGAAGTAGAGTGACAAAAATTCTAATAGATCCTAAAACCAAACAGACCTACGGAGTGGAATTCCTAAAAAATAGAAGAAAATATGTGATAAAAATAAAAAAGGAGGTGGTTTTGAGTGCGGGGACCATTAACAGTGCACAGCTGCTGATGTTGAGTGGAGTTGGACCCAGGAATCACCTTGAGGATTTGGGAATTCAAGTTGCCATGAACCTTCCAGTGGGATATAATTTCCAGGACCATATGGCAATGTCTACCATTCCTTTTTTGGTAAATGAGAGTGTAACAGGTAATTAATAAATAGTGATAAAATGCAATAGCGGAATATTTCAAATGTCGGATTCGTTCTGGTTAGTTTACACAGTCAAAGTCCACGAAAGTAGTATTATTCAAAGTAAATGTTTAAAAATAATATAACCAATCAAGAATTTATAAATATTTTAAACTATTAGAAATAATATTAAAACTTCTGTTTTTTTACTTAATACCTAATTTATTAAGATGTATTGAAATCCTAAAAGAATTATATTTTTAATATTATGAAAAAAAATACCGATTAGAAATAACATATACTTACCCAAAACTTGTCAAAAGATATTTTTTTAATGAGTTTGGTTTACCTGCTGTTATAAATAGGATATGTTTTAACGAATTTATTTTTAAATTTGGTGTAATTTGGTTTTTGATTTTTTTACATTTAATTTGGAAAACTTATAGTATTAGTATAGTTATTTATACAGGGTGTTCATTTGAAAACTTTCCACTCAAGTTATCTTCGAAACGAGACAGATTTAAGAAAATCGCCGAAACACGTCAAGATATTTATTGAGGGGGAACGTTTTTACAAAAAATTGGACGGCGCCCTTTAACCTCTTAACCACCAGGGCCACCACCACAAAATTCTTAAATGAGAAGGCGGGTCGAGTGATACATCATTTTAAAGCTCCTGACGAGTACTTTATAACCCTAGAATATGAAGTCAATATCTTCACCTATTACAAAATGGCGGTACTTTAAAAATTACCTAAATACCTGATTTGGATGGCCATATTTCAGAAACTAATAAAGTTAGATGTACCTAATGTGGTGTTTTCTTAAAGCTCTTTTAAAGGTCTTTTTAATGGTGATACTGGTAGTAATATACAGGGTAGAAGAAAAAGTACATATTTTTTATTTAAGAACCCTGTATATTATTTTACCATTAAAAAGATCTTTACATGAGCTTTAAGAAAATACCACATTAAGTACATCTAACTTTATTAGTTTCGGAAATATGACCATCCAAATCAGGTATTTAGGTAATTTTTAAAGTACCGCCATTTTGTAATAGGTGAAGATATTGACTTCATATTCCAGGGTTATAAAGTACTCGTCAGGAGCTTTAAAATGATGTATCACTCGACCCGCCTTCTCATTTAAGAATTTTGGGGTGGTGGCCCTGGTGGTTAAGGGGTTAAAGGAGCGCCGTCCAATTTTTTGTAAAAACGTTCCCCTCAATAAATATCTTGACGTGTTCCGGCGATTTTCTTTAATCTGTCTCGTTTCGAAGATAACTTGAGTGGAAAGTTTTCAAATGAATACCCTGTATAAATTTGCAGTTTATAAAAAAACAGTATTAATTGTATAGTAAATTATAGTTTCAGACATAACAGTACAAAACCCGGTGGACATTTTTAATTACCTAGCAAGAGGAAAAGGCCCTTACACTATACCGGGTGGTGCAGAAGGTTTGGCTTTTATAAAAACCAAATATGCCGAAAATCAGAACGACGACTACCCGGACATGGAATTGGTTCTGGGTGCGGGAGGCTTAAATGGAGATGTTTTTGGGGGATTTAGATCTCTTTTAGGTAAAAAATAAATAATATCTATTGAAAGTGGAGCTAATATTACAAGTAATTTTAAGATTTAACTTGTTTTAAAAAATATCAAAGTATGTTTGTGTTTGTTGATAAGAAAATTATAATTATGTAGTATTTCTTTTGGCTTAATTTAACAAGCTTTTTTAAAGATTCTAAGTAATGAATTTTTTATACACATTTTCTTTTAATATTAAAAGAGCCAAAATTATAGCCTTTAGAATGACGTCACTTATGTTTCGATTACTCTCAGCACGCCCTTTCATTTGATACCCATATTTTAGAAGTGCATTAAAAATAAGTACTTCGCCATCTTTATAAGTCCGCCATATTAGGTTTAGAGTGACGTCACTTATTCCCAAATCTTGGGTGGTCCGCCATGTTAGAATTAAAACGGCGTCAGATAGCTCACCATGCATTGTTATTCAAACTAAACGTGTTTCCCAAATTGTTTAAAGATAAATGCTGCAAAATTAAGTTGCAAGAGTTCACCCGAACATTAGGTTAAGGTATATCGTCCAGTAAAGCAACAACAAAGGTTGTACGATTAGTCATCCAATCCGAAATGTTTACATGCCAGTATTCACGTTAGACTGTCTCTTTTCCTCACGTTCCCTATGTGTTATTTCATTTAGCTGATTCTGTATGTACATATATACATACATTCATTCCAGGGTTGCCAAAGTATCTTACTTTATTTTTGGTAATTTTACTTTATACTTGTTCATACCAATAAAGTAGGTAAAAATACTTTATTTTGAACCTTTATTATGGATGCGCAAAATGATGGTCTTTTTCTTTGAAAAATGGGGTTAAATTTGAACATTTTGAAATGGTTATTACAAAGGCTAAATTACAAGACAGATTCAATATTTAAATGTACGATTTATACAGCGTGTCCGCCTAAGTTCTCTACAAATGGGATTTTTATTATTATTAATTTTTCGAAAAAGAGTTATTCTTTATAAAAAGTTCTGCATGGTCTAAAACCTTAAAAGAAATCATTAGATACTTATTTTTTTAGTAGTATACGAGCTATCTCAAAAAATATTAATCTTATTCAAGAGGAAAGTACCCTTATTTTTAAGAATATTGAAAATAATTTTTAAAGAAAAATGTTTAGAAATAAAAATTAGTCTTTAATATGCAAAATCATTAATTTTTAAGAAAAAACGTGTTTTAAATTTTTTATGATAAAACGATGATAATTTTAATTTGTTCATTTGTAAATACTTATTTCGAAATCTAAAGAAAGCATGTGTGCTAAAAGCACACGAAAATACGTGTTTAGGGCAATAAGTACATAAAACTTCAAAATACTTTTTTTCTTCCAAATATTTTTTGACAAAAAACGTATACAATCGTTTAAATAGGA
>JACEGR010012706.1:0-10871 GCA_014170235.1 Listronotus bonariensis | reverse complement strand
TTTTTGTTAAATTTAAAAGGATTTAGAAGCGGAATATATGCATCCGATAAAAATCTAATAAAGAGCACAGTATTAGGTTAAATGCGATCCGGTCAATCTGATTCGATTGCTACTATGTACCCGTACTCATAGACCACCTAATCAGAAAAATATTCAGATGTGTGAGTGAGTGTATAGGAAATTGAGGGACTTATTAATATTTATTCCGAATATTGGGGGAATCACATTATTAATTTAAAAAAGAAAAATATAAAAATAAAGGTTTACTTTTCTTGTCATTTGAGTTACTTTAATAGATAGACAAAAGATTTAAGATGCAACGGCCCAATGTATACAGGGTGTTTTTGAAGAGTGGTGTCAAAAGGTAACTGTAGAATCCTGTCCTTAAATTAGAAAAAAAGTTACAGGGCGTTAAACTTGTAAAAAAAATGTTTTTTAATATTTTAAATATTCTTTACTCTATTTTATTTTATTTTGGAAATGTTCCTTATGACATTAGGGGTAATTCTTTACCAACTTAATTATTTTTTATAAGTCCAGTGGCCTCTGAACAAATATTTCTTTAAAAAAACGGTACGCCACTGACAGTGTAAATGTGTGTGAAGTTTTGTAGTTCCTTTAGATTGAGCAAAATTTAAATACTTTTATGTCTCTTATTGTTTTTCTTGTTAAGTTTAAAAGAAAAAAGTAAAATGCACCTAATTGCATATTTTAAGACCATAAAAACGAAAAATTTGCGGACCCATGTTTATATGAACTTTTTACTTATTTTATTAAAAGGATTCTACCGTTTCCGTTTGGCACCATCTGTTTAAAAACACCCTGTATATTGTAGAATAAAACACAAACAACAACTATTAAATTATATTTATTGTTATTTTGGGGGAAGAGAATTGATAAATGACAAATGATAATTTTATTTTAAAATTTTGGTTGTATGGCGGTTCTTAATATTCATCAAAAGTAATCTCTATCCGTCATTTTGAAAATAAAGTCTTTGTATGATATCCCATTAAAAAGGGAATTTTATAGAACTACAAATATAGAAAAAAGTGAGCACTTGTATTTTAAACAAGATATGGTAGTTCCGGCTACATCGGAAGTGATTTTAAGGTTGTTATAATGCAAAAATTTGTGTGTCGTCTTTGAGTTAATTTGTGTAGTTTATAGTTTATAAAAAAACCTATCAGTCGTACTTTTAATAAAGGCTTACCCTATAATGATGTACGTGTATTTTAACATATTAAATGGTAAAGATGGTTGGATAACTCGTAAATTATAAAAAAATATGGAAGATATAGGACCGAAACTGAAATGACAAAAGTCCTAATATTTGCAAAACTTCGTCTTTATTTAGTAAGCTATTTATTTTAGTGGTGCGATTTCTTACTTTTTACTCTTATTATATTATATTAATTAGTACAAAATATAAACACCTCTGATATTTGTGACTTTAACTCCAGTTTAAATTATTTTGTTTCCAAGTTTAATTATGGATTGCTTTTTAAGTTAATTAATTTTGCAACCTTAAGATGCAAATAAAGGGTTCAAAATGTCAGTTACAATCTTGTAATTCTGCGGTCGCAATTTTTAAACCATGGCTACAGCTTTAATACTTTTTACCAGTGTCCAAATATTTTACTAAATTATTTTTTGTCAACATTTAGTACTTTTGACACAAGGTCCTTTAAAATCTTTTTTTTTTCTCTTATTTTGGTAAAAAACTTTTATACTTAATAGGTTTATACAATAAATTAAAAATAACGGTTTAAAATAAACCGTGTATTTTGTCTGTTGCGTTGATAAATTGTTAGATATTTTTAAACTAAGTTCTAAAAATTACATATTTTAAATTTATTTTATCATTATACATATCAGTGTGTCCGGACGGATTGACTTACGGTTTTTTTATTTTAAATATTTTGAAAAATAAGTTATTCCTCATAAAAAATGTTGCTTTTTCTAAAGCGCTAGACGCTATGATAAAAATTGATCTATAATAGACAGGGTGGTTTGAAATCGCAAAAATATTACTTTGAAAATATAAAAAAAACGTTAAAATTAATTTTTGCAAATACTTCATTGAATAACATAAATAAATAATTTATTTTACTTTTTATAAACAAACATTATTAAGTTAAGTTAAAATTTATGTAAGTAATAACATAAAAAGTAACGATTTATTTAACAAAAAGTTAAAATTTTGTTTACTTTTTTATGTAAGTTTTGAGGATAGTTACAAAAATATTTAGTGAAAAAGAGGTACACGTAACATTTTGTTAAAATTTGCAGAAATAATTTAGATATTTATTAATAGTTAAGTTTATCCGTGGACACAATGTATGTGTAATTGTTTTTGTGAAAGGAAGATAAACAATATACTATAAATGTTTTGCCAGTAAGGCCAAAAAATTAAATAAATGCTGTTATTTTATAATTTAGAAGATTTGCAATTTGCTTTTTGGGTAGCATTGGTGTATTAACATTGTTTGTTGCTTTTTGTACCCATATTTAAAAATGTATAAATTTTTTCATTTTATATTCAGTTTTCAAAAATTAGTAATTTTAGTTGACATCTACTACTGATCTTTATTTTTTCTTTCCCAATAAAGGAAAAATGGGACAAATATGTTTATTAATAGTTAGTAATAATATGTCACTTATTGGGTATTTAAGTTAATTTCTAATCTTGTTTTTTATCATTTTTAAAGAAATCTTGAGTAGTATGGCACTACAAACGTAACAGTTTAAATCAAATAAAAGTAATTAAATAAGGGTGTGTTTATGTCAGAGCGACGAGAACCGAGGTTAGCACAACCACAATGCCCTTATTTATGACTGTTTTTCTGGGATAGATAATTATATCAGCTACATTTTCTTGTAAAAATTAAATATCTACGACTCATACTTCTTGAGATATCTAATTTGTTGTTCAAAATTTTCTCAAACATCCTATAGTAACAAAAATCACCTTTATGGTACAGTAACATAAAGATGCTTCAGTCGAGCCGCGCTGCTAACCTGGCTCAAAACATCTCCGACATAAACACAGCCTAATGTGCTTTTGACTTAAAGATATTATTTTACTGTTTTTAACAACTTCTTATTTAAATTATAACATAACCTAAACTTACAGACGTAGAGGACGTGAAGTTCGTTATCAACTTTGACTATCCATGCAACTCGGAAGATTATGCTGCACAGAATTGGTCGTACCGGACGTTCCCAAAGAACAGGAACAGCATACACGTTTTTTACTCCACAAAAATTCAAACAAAGCTTCCGATTTAGTAGCCGTGCTTAAGGAAGCTAAGCAAGATTATCAACCCAAAGCTACAGGACATGGCAGACCATGGTGGATCGGGCGGGGGTAGAAGTAAGTATTCTTCCGGTTTTTGTCTAAAGTCAGGATCTTCTTCTAACTTTTGAATTGTTCGGTACTCTGATTGAAAATTTGAGTACTTTAATAGCCCAAACAGCAAAAACATTCCGATGAGCAATCCACCATATAAGTAAAGCATGCGCTAACACAATTTCTTGACCTTGCTGCAGAGCTGGGCTACACTACCAAACAATGGTTAAGCTGTGGAGCGGACATAAGAAGCATCGCGAGACCCGTGCCGTACTTATATGGTAGATTGCTCATCGGAAAGTTTTTGCTGTTTGGGAAGACATTATAAACCAAATTGTAAGCAAGAAATTACTGATATAAACTGAGAGTTAAACGCCATTTTGAAGATAAAATCAATGGAAAGGGGGGCCTTGAGTGGCGTTGTTAGCTTTTAGGTTTTGGGGGTGGCCAAGGGTGCCAAAACATTTTTTAAAGACATGAAATTAAGACAAAAAGGTCCTCCTATCTAAAAAAGTGGATGTCACCTGTAATTTTTAATGTTATTTTTTGTGTCCAGCACCAATATTGACGAGCAAAAGAAACGCTTCTTACGTTCTACCCTACATGGGGCCAGGCATTTTTTTAAGGTCCTGGTCGCCACTGAGTCTTGTGGCACATAATTTTTAAAGCTTTTACACACCTATTTTATTTGGATGATCATTTTTCGAAACAAATAAAGTAAGATATACCTTATGTAGCATTTTCTTAAAGGTCTTTTAAATATCTTTTAAGTGGTTATATTATAATATACAGGGTGCGTCAATAAAAAATACTCTTTGCCCTACCTTGTATATTTTCACCAATATCACTATTAAAAATATCTTTAAAGCTTTTAAGAAAATACCATAGTGTAGTTTCGGAAATGTCGCTATCTATATCAGGTATTCGGGTAGTCATTGAAGTAGCGCCATTTGTGGTAGGTAAAGATATTGACTTTATGTTCTAGAGTTATAAAGAGATCTTCAGGAGTTTAGATTGATGTGTCGCAAAACTCTCTTTTTTTTAATGGCTTTCAGTTTAATATTTATACCTGTCATTTCTGGCCCAAAATTTGGTTTGTGTTCTCTAAAGCTCTAAATTTTTATGGAAATCCTGCGACTTCGGACAAGCAGTGTATATGTTAAAATGGTGGAAATTTGTGGCTTGTGATCTTAAGGCATTGGGGATTTACATTTTAGTCTAAGATCTGAATGGGAAACCACCTTCACCCATCTGTTTATTAGATAAAATTTTATATTAAATATGGTGAAAGAAAATATTTTTTTTATGGAAAATCTAAATAAACATATTTTCTAAATTGCTTTGTCTCGCACATCTTAACTTTTGAGATACAGAGTCTTAAAATTTCCAAAAAACAAAAAGAATTGAAAACAATTATTTTAGTAAAAACTTATAAAGGATATTAACCTTATTTAAATAAGTATTTATTAAATTTTAGCATAGATAATTAATTAAAAAATTATAAAACCAACTCTTAAATAAAAAGATTCCGCAATGCTTCTTTTATGGTCTAAAAATTGCAATTAGGTTAGTTTTATTTTTTTCTCTTAAACTAAACAAGATACGGAAAAAATTAACAGACATAAAAGCAGTATTTTTATTTGCTTAATCTAAAGAAAGCACAAAAATTTTACACACATTTACACAGTCAGTGGCGTACCGTTTTTGGTTGGAAGTATTCCTTCAGTTGCATCTCGAGACGCCATCGGACTTATTAAATGTAATTAAGTTAGTGATAAATTACCCCCTTAATGTTACATATGTTACAGGTAAACCCCGAAATTGGGTAAAACTAGATTCACCCGGATACCTCGCGTATTATCCAAATTAGCTGGATAAAAGGCAAAAGAAATTGGCCACTTCTTGATTTGACAAATGGATACATCATTAGAATTCAAACTTTGATATAAATAACACTACTTACGTTTAAATTTTAATTGTTTAATTTTTTATTAGAGTGATTAAGTTTTAAGAATCTACTACAAAATTATTGTACAAAGGATATAACAAAACATCGAAAACTTGACATAACTAATACCGCTAAAAATAATATTAATTTTTACCATTTTACGTACAAATCATTATTTATTTGAACAGGATAAGGTAGAGTGACATTTTGAGTTACATGATACTCTAGTAGATTCACAACGACATTTAAGTGTAATTCATTTTGATTTACAATGACATCTTCTATATCCTTGACCACCAGACATAGATTGACTAGTAGCGATTTGACGTAAGGATTTTCTTTCAAGCAAAACTTTGTTAATATGAGAGAATTGGTTGTCACACTTTGGAAACTGATTTCTTGAAAACATTTCTTTAACTGTTCCACTCTCATTACCTAAAGACAATTTGATTTAAATATGACGTTTCACCAACATCGCACTTGGCATTTTCAATGCTATCTAACTGGTGTCCGATGATTGATATGCCTTCTTCATTTGCTTCAACAACTGACATTAAAACATTTCTAAATTCGCCCCATCCTCTATCAACATCGGGTATTTTTAGAGGCACAGTGTCGCCTACATTACATGGAGAAAATTTGATAGCCGACATTTTTTTCATTTTCTTAGCTTGGTTTTCCAAATTTCTTTTTAGCTTCTTGTCTGATTAAAAACTTGCTTTTCTTTGGAACAATATTTACATATTCCTTTGACCAAAAACTTTGTTCGCTTAATTAAACGAATCTGAACACTTTTTGACCAGTTTGTAGTTTTTTGAGCGCTCATCCATGTCATAAGCATATTTTGGATGTTCTGATTTGCTCGTTCCACACTGCCCTGGGATTGGCTATGCCTAGGCTTCCCGTGTACAATTTGAGTCATCAAACACAATTTCTCGATAATACAGTTAGTGAATTCCCGACCTAGTTAAAAAAAAAAATATATTTTCAGAACTGACTGTACTTACCGTTATCTGATTGTAAGATGGTTGGTGCTCCATATGAGTGTGTCCCAAATTGGTGATGGATGTATTGGGATCTCGGAAACCATAGGAGATAGAGAAACGGTTAAATGGGGAAAGTTTTAGGCAATTTTATGAGTAACATCATGCCGCTTACATAGTGAGTCTGGCTGTTCAGGTTTTTGAGATATTTTCAAAAAACTGAAATGTTGCATTTTTGAAAATAGGCTGTAACTTTTTATTTATCAAAATTTTTGAAATCTGTGAAAACATTTTCAAAGCAACTTTTTATGTAGAATACACCTGTGTGGTCAATTTTTTTCGCCGCGTTTCAGTTTTCTGGAGCCATCATCAGCTTTCTTTTTCTTATGGCGGCCATATTGGATTTTTACATCATCGTTTAAAGCAAAAATTACAAATTCAGTGATGTATCACACTTTGCTAAAAAAATATAATTTAAGCGATGAAAAGAGAAAGAAAGAAATCTTGATAAAACAGGCAACGTTGCATAAAAACACTCGAAAAACAACACGGAATAGAACTTAAACGCATAGAGGTTAAAATTAAATCGAATAAAACATATTGGTAAATCAAGAGAATCTTTTATAATAGGTTTTTATTAATGAACGTCAAAAACAATGATACACAACGCAAAGAAACTTTAAACTTAAAAATTAAATATTTAACACATTAATGTTAAAAATGCTGGCCGTTTTTATTAATACACTTTTGACATTTTGTAAAAACCGTTCTTGATACGCGATTTAACGTATTACGATTGATCGTGCCTAATACATCCCTCGTTCTCTGTTCAAGTACTTCTCTACTTTCGGGAGGATCAAATTCGTAAACCTCGTTTTTAGCATACCCCCATAGATAAAAATCTAAAGGGGTAATGTCTGGAGACCGGGCAGGCCAATGTACAGGCCAGTATTAGAAATAATTCTTTCGCCAAATACAGTAGTTTAAAAATAATTGCACTTCCCTGGAATTGTGGGCCGGACAGCCATCTTGCTGAAACCAAACCCTGTTTAATTGTTCTGCTGGAATAATTGCCCAATAGCCGGAATTATTTGGTTCTGAAGCATCTGAAGGTACCTTGCACCAGTGAGGGTCTCATCAAATATGAATGGGCCAATAAGTCGATTTCCTAAAAGACAAATTTACTTAAGTAGGTGTGCGCTTCTGACACACAATTCATCACCATCAACTAATTAATTAATTGTTAATCACTAACTATCTGGTTATCAAGTAGGTATTGGTAGAACTTAAAAAATCACTCATCTTGATTTATATAAGACGTTGGAGAAAGATTTCAAGAGTGATGTTTCTACCAATAAAATGCCACACCATACATTAAATCCGAATCTTATTTGGAAGCCTCGCTGGTTTCGTAACTCTGGATTTTCTGCTCGTCCGAGATGGTTACATATGCCGATTTAAATACGCCACAAAGTTATTAAATCTTTGTCTCAGTCGGTCCATATATAACATTGGTATAAAAAATTCCGGATCTACTACGGCATTTGCTTACGTACCAGTTCGAAAATGTCACTCTCCCAGGATAAACCACCTTCTTAGGCAAGCCTTTGAACTATTGTGGGTTTGTATAAGGTGATATTTGTTCTTGTTTAAACCCTATGAACTGTAGATTTTTGGAATATGTGGCTTCTTCCTGTCGGTCAGTCCTTGCTGAATTTGTTGGGGTCTCATCAAGGTTATTATGAATATTATTATCACGTTTAATTACGTATATACCACTAGTATATTTTTAGTTTATTTCTAACCTTTAATATAGGTTAAAATGTCCGCCTAATATAGGTGTATTAATATTGCAGTACTATCCAAATTTTAGACGTTGAAAGTATACGTTTATTTATAATATAAAATGAGCAATTAAAAGCGGTTTCTAATAAACCCTATAAATTGGTATATAATATACAAAACTGTAACGTTTACTAAACACGTTAAAAAGTCTTAAATTTTATACGTTTATATTTAGAATAAATTTTACGTTAAAAAAAGCCATATGAAATAAATCAAATATTGACGTATACGAAAAACGTTTATTTTGTATGTATAATATAGGTATATGTATTAGGTAATACATTCGTTTAGGCTTACTAAATCTAAAAAAATAAAATAAATAAAATAACAAATTCTCAAATCAAAAAGGACGCAACTGGTAACACTTAACACTGCACTCTAATAAATAAAAGTAATAAAAAACACAACAAAAACTGTATAGAACATAAAAACAGTTGAAACTTTAAAAAATTCTAGAATCAAACATAATAATAGAGTCTTTCACGTTTTGGCATTACGGTATCGCTGTTTGGACAGTTTAAGCCAATCTTGGCATGCCTGTCCGATAGCTTTGTCTGTGAGTTCTCCGACAAATGCAACTCCCTGCACCTGGTCCTTACCTTGAAATGAAATTTTGACCGCTTCTGTAAAAAAGAAAACCCAAAGTCACTAAAAAGTACAGGTGATCTTAGTGTTTTTTGCATAATAAATTAATTGTTAGGGTAGATTAAAGATACGCCCAAACCAACGCGGGATGCGGGAACGGGACGGGGGCGAAACGGATGCAGAACCTATTTCTACAGCGGGATATGAATATATTTACACCAACGCGTTGTGAATACATACATATATCCCGCTGTAGAAATAGGTCCCGCATCATAAAACAATACTCCTATATCCATGAGGAATATTTTGTGTCCAAATTCGTCCCGCTCCCGTCCCGTTCCCGCATCTCGCGTTGGTTTGGGTGAACCTTTAGCAAGTGCGGTTTAGTAAAATGTATTTGAAATTACCATTCAGTGCTTTGCATGTCAATGTCTCCTTAAACGAATGCTTCCTAGGTTGGCCTAATTAGTGGTGATTTAATGGGGAACTTTCCTCAATTTTTTTCTGAATATGATAGAGGATAAAAAATAAATGAACACGTGTTTTATTATTTGTTTAATTTTAAGGTCTTTATTGTAATTGATTGGTTTTGTTTGTATTATTTTTAGGTCTGATGATGCTCTTAGGAGCGAAACACATGTCACCATTTAACGGTTAATTGGTAAAAAAGTGTTAAGACCGAGACTTTTTGTTGTTTTCTTTTGATATGTTATAACAGGTCTCTTTGAGAATATGGACGACTTCTTTCAACTCAAACATTTCTAAGAAAATTAAAAATAATACTAAAATAGTACACAATACACATAAATTAAAGCGTATATATTAGACGTTTATAAATGGTGTATTAAAAACGTATAATAGACCATTAAATAACCAAGATATATTTCAATAATTTTTATTTTAGTGTACTAAAAATTAAAACAAAACAGAGGTGTAAGGTGTAGACATTCACCTAATCCAAGTGTTTGAGCCATAATCATTCCTTATAAATAAGGTATAATAGGGGTTGAGAGATCAAAACGAAAATTTCCGCAACAGGTTCAGCGGCCATTTTTGCCGACTTCATCAAATAAAACATCAACAATTCTTATCTAATATTATATGTAATATGTATAACTATTGAATTGATATGGGCGCAATTAAAATAAAGGTAAAAAGTAGGTACTTACTTTATTAGCAATCGGAAAACAATGCACTGCACAATATTTGACAACAAGAAACATGAAGCCGGCTGACGTTTTGTTTAGCGGCTTTCGGCGGCCATTGAATCTCATAAGTCACTTCTGAACTTGGTTAGTTACAAAGCCGAGGAGAAAAGCGACTGCCGCGCATCACGTGTCGTTATTGTAAGGCTGTTATTGGAATAATGCCGAACGGATGAGTAAATTTTGTAGATTATTGGTACGTTTACTTTTAGGGAATTTTAGACAATATTATTTATATACAGCACAAAGTCAAATATTTGCAAATATTAACATCAAATTAAAATTATAAAAATATTATTACTAAACCAATGATATTGTCATAGGAGAATGATAATAATGATTTTAAAGCAATAATAGTTAGTTTTATAATAAAAAAATAATCTATAATAGACGTCGATTATGCTTTAGTTTCACACGTTGAAATTTCAGTAAATAGTAAGAAAAAAACGTTTTTAAAATACTGAAAATAAGAGTGTTTCATGAGATTATCATTAATAGTTCCAAACTATAAACATATTTTTGTGCATTTTTAAAACACGCACATAAATGAGACCATAATATAAAGTAAAATATTTTTTAAAAATTTTATGATATTAAAAGATGATATGACATACGTTGAATATACGATTAAAATATGCACGTGTTTAAAAATGTTTAATAGAGGTGTAATAAATATACCAAAACCAAAAATACACGACAATATCGTTTAATAAACGTTTATTAAACGAAAAGGCAAATTCTTGTGTTGCTTGGGTATTTTCAGAAATGCAACATTTCAGTTTTTTGAAAATATCTCAAAAAACCTGAACAGCCAGACTCACTATGTAAGCGGCATGATGTTACTCATAAAATTGCCTAAAACTTTCCCCATTTAACCGTTTCTCATCTCTCTATGGTTTCCGAGATCCCAACACATCCATCACCAATTTGGGACACACTGTATTATAATATAA
>JACEGR010012705.1:0-10875 GCA_014170235.1 Listronotus bonariensis | reverse complement strand
TCCCAGCAAACACTATTTGCCGGCAATGTACATTTTTTATTGGCATTGATGGTAAAGCATTGGCAATTGGTGGCAATATTATGCCAACATCTAACACGTATTAAAAAGTCAACCCTAAATAAACACCTAATTGCCAATAAATTTTACATGCAGGCTAATTGCCAGCAAGTATACAAAAATGGCGGCATACCAATCCTGATTAAATAAAGCATCCCTTTTTGTTGCGGGCAAATAATTATTCGATTTTTGAAGGCAAACCTTCAACCCATATTCATACTTTTCAAACCATATTATTAACATTGGTATTTAACTAACATTAGAGCAATTTTTTGATCTATTTTATTTATAATGGCAGCTAAACAACATTATTTTATGTTTTTTTACCTAATTTAAAGGAAATGGCCTTTTCATAACATTTTATTGTTAAAAATCATGCAAATAAAAATTAGGTCAAACAAAATGTTTATTATGTATTTTGGATCGAATAAAAATAAAATGATGGTAAAATTAGATACGTTAATTTTGACCGAAGGTGACCGCTTTGTGCATTTGTTCTCTACGTAGTTTTCTAGCTTTTTAGTTTCTTTTTTAAAGAAAAGAGTTTTTTAATAGACATAATTAAGTGTATTCATTACCTAATAAGTGTGTGTTGTGTGATTAATTGGTGATTGCTAGTCGAGAAGGCAAGATATTCAAGTAGACTGTTAGGAGCTGTAAACATTTTGTTTAAAACCTTATTAAAAGTTTTAAAGACGTGAAAATAAAAAATATTATATATATATTTAATAGTTTTTTGACATACCGATGGATGGCGTAATGGACAATAAACTACTACATTTCTGCAATATCTTTGCTTTTTATAGCCTAAACCGTACCCATTAGACAAAAATAAATCGACAGCAGTGTGCGGTGGGTGATCTCACTTAGCTTTGAAAGAAATATCTTCGGCTAGTGTAAAAATCTGCATCGCCAAGTTGGACAATGTTCCGAGAGATGCTACTTTGCATTGCAAGGAATTTGCATGCAGTAAGGAGTTTTTTCCTATTTTAATTTTCAAATAAAATATCGCATTATTTCAGCTTTTAAAAAAAGTATATGCGACAATTTTCGTCAATAAGACGTCAGCTTGCTGCTTGGGAGTATCTGCATTTGCCCACTTTCGTGTCTTTTTGTTATATTTTTGCCAATAACTTATTAATGATGGATGCCATCATCCTAAATGTATTTTTTTATCATAACTTATTAATGACGGATGCCATCACATTATCTGCAACACGTGGTCTAATAACGGCCAATTGCCCACTTTAGCGTCTTTTGATACCTTCTTGCCAATGCCTTGCCATTAAAGAGTGTTGGCAATGCCAGTAAATTAAATGTACAACGCCGGCAAAAAATGTTATATGGGATGTTTCCATATTATGGGAATGGCGTCCCCTTCTACCCTTAACATTGTTAATTCCATTCAAAAAGAGCTTATTGCCTTTTAACAATCCTTTTCTTCCCTCTTTTATCCATCGTCTTCGAGATATTGTCCAGTATAATTACTCCAGTTGCAGCTCCCAACAGAGGAGGCACTACGAAGCCACAGGTATGCATCCATATACGGTCCAACTTGATAGGCCCAAAACATTTTTGTTCTTTTGCCTAGAGTTTCTAGAAACTGGAACTTGCTTTCGGCAAAGGCCTTCCCTTTCCCTCCAAATATTTAAGTTTTAAGGTCCCGTGCAAACGCCTTTTTATCTTGCTTGAGACACCAACGATGCGTTAGTATTTAGGCTAGGCTAGCCGTTGTCAGTGGTGTAGCTACGTAAGCAAGGGCACTGGGGCAAGAAATAGAGTAGGGCCCCAAGTAAATTCAACTATTTAAAAATTCGAGGAATCCAACAACCAAGAAAAGCGGAAAGTTAAACGACAAACAAAAAAAATATTCTTTTCTTATATGGATGCATTGCCGCCAAACCTTTCACCTCTTTGGATGCATTAGCCCCCGTGCACCCACGTACTCGCCGCCACTGCGCCTCCGTACGGTTGAAAAAGACTTTATGTTTTACCCATCTATTATTGATCTGTAATACCTTAGAAACGGAATATGTTATGGTAGCAATAATACCTGCTATCACACCTAGGGCATTATAATAATGCCCGCTTATAATGCCCTAATGCGCTAATATGGAAATTTTATTGCTTATCCAATTTTATTTCTCTCACAATAAAGATCAAGTTTATACAAAAATAATTTTTCTTTAAACAATACTAAAAATTAAACTTTATTTCCAAAATACAAATTACAATTTTGAAATGTCCCGGAAAATGTAGCTGATCCCACTATAGAATGGTCGGTGTTTTTTGTGATAGTAGCAGCGGTGGTAGCACTAACGCTATTTTGTATAGAAGAACAGTCCATTAAAGAATTTTCAATAGTCGATACGGAATTAATCTCGGAATTAACTGAATTGGCAATCATTTTGGCTACTTTGTTTTTGGATGAAATACTTCCATGTTGTTTTAGCGTTTCAAACGAAGCACCTGCCTCAACAAGTAAAGTTGACGATGTGCGACGCAAACAGTGGCTTCTGCATTATTCAATTTTAAAAATTTTGCGATCAATGTTGGGACGCTTCCTATGGGTTGGGCTATTTTTTCCAATTGGTTGTACTTATATATTTATAAATAAAGTGGTAGGAAATCTTTAAATTTTAAAATAAAAAAATGCGTCTTTAAAATCATAATTTTTCTAATATTTGACGTAAAAAATTTAATAAACCACCTACTATAATATATTATTTTAATCAGAAAAAAACAAGCAATTTAATTACCTAATCATTTATAGGGTGTCCCTAATAAAAAAACATGTTTGGGTCATAGGTCAAAAATGACAGCTCAAAAAATTATTTGGCTACGCCACTGGATTCTACGGAAGAAAGTGTCTTTATAATGTGCAATTAGTTTTCTCGTATCTGTAATAACAACAAAGCTACAGAACCTTTTTAAAAAGTGAAAAAATCGAGAATCACCCTGTATCTCTGAAACGCTTCGCGATAGCGATGATCCGTTTTTACCATAAATGTTTTCCCCAAAAAGAGCTCGAGGATGGGGTATCGGATTTTTAATATCTCTTATGGTTTCCAAGTTTCCCATAAGGGACAACCAAAATGGGACATCGACCCTTTCTATAGGTAAGAAAGAATCTTCGCTTCTTTATTCCAGCTGGTCTTATTGTTGTGTACTTTTTATTAAATTTAAAGCCCCTAAATCTTCTTCAATGATAGTAAAACTTTTTGAAGTTGAAGTTTTAGTTTCTGGTACCTTTATAACCAAGACTGTTCCTCTATCCTCAATGTCATTAATAGTCATTTTGACCAACTCATCTCGTCTTAAACCTCCAAAAACACCCATTACCAATATGACTTTGTGTACCAAGTAGATATCATCAGGAGCCTTCTTAATAAATTTTAATATTTGTTCTCCTTCCAAAACTTTAGACTTCTTCGGGACGTATCCCTTCGACTTAACTTTTAAAAAAGATATGAGACGATGGTATTGCGAAATGTCCATATTTTCATAGACCATCACATAGACCTTAGGGTGAAATACTTGGTCCAGAGAGAGTTCGGACTGTATTTTTCCGACTAAAAATAATAAAGTTTGTTAAACATATGTATTAAAATAAAATCAATAACTTACCAGTTCCTGAAAATATGCCATTAAAACGGTTTCGGTTATTTGAAGAATTGCGTTCGCATCTTTCCAAATACCAAATATGCCATACTCCCGATCATACTGTTGCCTTGATTTAACTGGCAAAAGATTTTCGGTCGCTTTTATGGCCTTTTCTCTTATATTTTGCGGAATTTCTTTCATTTTGAGCAAATCGTTAAATAAAAAATGTCAACTGACTAACTGATAGAAACATCAAAGTCAAACTTAACACCAGTCATTATCTACTTACGTATACAGGTACAGGTGCAACTTATTTTTTATATTGCGAATAAATAATGTAATTAATCATTGAAAAACTCTTTTTGGGTAAAACATAAAGCATTGTATGCACCACGGGCTTTACTGGACTATAATGCCCATCAGGTCGAAATCTAGCCCTCGGGCCAGAGGCCCTCGGGCTATTTCGACCTTCAGGGCATTATAGCACACCCTTGATACATAAATAGCTTTTTCGTAGCATTTCGTAGATGTACAGAGTTATAAAATAGGAAATGTTTATAAACGCGGTGCCATAAGTAAATAATAGTTCTTTTTCTTTTTAATAATGTTATTACAACCCATTCTTTTTTGTATAAGGCAAAGCATTGTAGTTTTAATAGACATCAGTAAAAAAATAATTTGAAAAGTATAACAAATATAAAACAGTAATATTACTAAATTAACCATGACTATGATTACCTACTTTGTTTATGATATAAAACCATATTGTGGTATTAATATTTGTCTGAGGTAGTAAAAAAAGTAAAATATAAAACAAAAATGAAAAATGAATAAAATCAACTTTTTCTCCGATAATACTTTGTTCTTCCCAAAAATTCACCTAAGGACATATTACAAAAGTTCTTCATTATATTTTATTTTAAATAAATTTAATTGGTTCTATTGTAATGCAGTGCAGTTTCCTTCCGGGTAGCTAGAAACTCCAAAGATTCCGGTGCGGCGCTTGCAGAATTCACCTTTTTGGCAAGGATCCAGGAAAAGCTAAAATAGTAGTAATTAAATTACAATGCATAATGGCTGTGTTTTATTGAAATAACGGGAGAAAGGATTTTTTCTAAATCAAATTGTTTTTATTAATTGAGAGTTGCTTTAAATTTCAAGTTTACTTTTGAACATTTTTAATTTAAAGTTTTAAGTTAATGTAAAAAGAATAAACAATGTTAGCGGGTGTAAATGGATTGCTGACTCTGTGGTATTTTATTACGGAAAAACTTATATAAGAAAACCTGATCAAAATATTAACAAAATAATCCAAAATACTTATAAAATAGGATTATTTTTACCCTAATTTGCGTTATTAAATTATTAATAAAAATGGTTTCCCGTCATTGCAGTTCATAAAAAACAAAAATTATAACAAGATTGTTAAAACTAAAACATAATTTTTCATGGCCTACTATCTAACCAATATTAGTCATAAATGACAAAATATGCAATATCTCAGAATCGGCTGAGAAGAAATATAAAAGTGTGACTTATTGTTTTAAAAAGGTATTTTTTAAATAAATATACAGAGTATTCCATTTAAAATTTCCCAAAATAAATAAATAAATCAAAAATGCACTACCCTAGAAAAAAACCAAAATTATATCTGCAATCTGCATAAAAGTTGCTCTAAAAACTTTTACAGAATTAAAAAATATTTAAAAAAAAGTTATAAGGGATTAAAGAAAACGCAAAAAATTTGGAAACACGCTGTAGCGAGTAAACGACGCAAGATAACGAATTGCGGTTATCACTAGTAAATTTGGCTTGAAATTTAAGCCTCGGAAATGGGAGTCAGTTTTTTGTAAAACGTACAGAAATATGAGTTTCCTATCAAAAGCGTCGAATTTGACCTACCCTGTACATAAAATCAGCATTGTCTTTTGCGAAACATATTTATAAGCATTTTATTTACAAGCAAAAAATAATTACTTTTTATCGAAAAATTAAGTTTTTGGTCCATTTGTCCTCTTGTAAACCCCATCCGTGGACAGTCTGTATATTTTAAGGGGTTATTCTACACAAAAATATATAAAAAATTATCAGCTAAACATAGGTTCCGATGCATTGTTTCCCAGGTACATGGTGTTAAACTTTTTAAAAAATCATTTTAAATTATATTTTAAATATTTTTTAACTGATTTTAATAAGATTAGGCATGATTTGTGGCAATAAAAGGCTAATTTATCTTTCTTTCGTAATTTGTTCATAGTTTATTTAAATAAAGCAAATAAAACTTAACCTTTTTGTTCATATATTTCTTTAACTTGCTTAGTTTTTAAGAAAAAAATCCACTTATTTGCTGGACCACCTAAGTGTTAGACCAGGTCACCATAGTTAGACCACGGATGGTTGAAGTCCTAACTAAAAAAATGTCACTAGTGTCACATAATGTCACTACTTGACATCGGAAACATTTTGTTTTTTTTATAAAATATGGTTTATTTCTAGGGTAATAGTATAGTTAACCAAGGGTTAACACGATATTGTAAAAGTGGCTCTTAAGCCATGTACAGATGGAAACAATCGGGACAACATTGTCGGCCGACTGTATCTTGTTTATAAAATTTTTCAGCAACAAAGTTGGCCAACATTTGCAGATACAAGTGTTTCGCGTTCACACTAGTTTTAAAGCTCGTACAAACCTGCCGAAGTTTTCCATATTAAAGGGAAAACAGGCGACTTGCCGATTCCTTGGATGAAAACGCCTACCGATGTTGCCATGGCGTTTTGCAACAAGTCGGCCGACCGATGTGCAGCATTCAAGATACAGTCGGCCAACAAATGTTTTCGCCGATTGTATCTAAGTCTGTACGTGGCTTTAGAAGAAAGCCTATTACAATTCTATTCTTGGACAGTTTTATTTTTGTGGCTAACGCCATTTGGCCTATGAGGTCTAAAATTTTGGTGAAAATTTGACTCTTTTACGGTCAGTTTTACAATATTTGGTTAACACTAACCATAGGTTTGTTAAAATAGAAGCAACGAAATACCGAAATGTGATTGGTGTTGCCAAAATGGTTAACCCAAAGGTGATGGTAACCATATGTTGTAAAACTGGGCATTAAACATGTAAGCAACTAAAGGATTAAAAGTTGGAACCAAAATATAATAACGTTTTTCCAATATGTCATTCTATTTTTATACTAAAACTAATCCTGTAAGGGTAAATTAGACTTTTATTATGCCTTTTGGACTAAGCTTTAAATTTTATTTTTGCTTTGTCAAGAACTGGTATTTACTTAAATAGTATGCGGTTTAACAGATTTTTTTTTATCTTTGGACAATCCACGAAGGCTAAAAGCCCAAATACAAATGTACCGTGGGTGTCTTAAGCGAAACAAGAGGGAGTTTGTTGACACGAGACTTAAATACTTGAAGATTTGGGGGAAAGGAAAGACCTTTTTCACATTCTAGAAATTCTAGGGATAAAAGAAAGAATAAAGTGGTAGTTTCGGGGTCTGTCCAGTTGGACCCTATAGCGATTGCATGCGTGCGGCACCACGAGTCTCTCTTTGGGAACCGTGAGTGGACGAATTAACTGGACAATTTTTCAGAACAGAAGCCATGGGAATACCTATAAATAAGATGTTCTAAATTAAAGTGCACCTTACTAGTTTCTAGCGAAACTTACTAATATTATTGTTCTAATAATCTTACTTATGTATTAAAACATTTTTTAAAAACACAGTGTAAGATAATTAAACATGACCATCATCCACCACTATTTAATTACCGCCTTCCTTCCTCTAGTGTGAAACTAAAAGCAAATTCTACAATCGCCGTTCCGGAATCTTTGGACTTCCGAGCGGCCGGAAGCTGCACTACATTATCATTTGGCCAATTATATTTATTCAAATTACTATTTTGTCAGGAAATAAAGCATTTTGTTTCTTTGACATTCTTAGACAAAAAAGAATTTTATGAATGTATTAAAAAGCTGTGTGTATAACTTTGTTTTCCTGGCAAATTGCTAAAAATCGGCTTATGTCACCTTTTTACACCCAACATTAAAAAAATAATAATAATAAATATACCGGCATATTTGGATATGGCAGAACTTTAATATACAGGGTGTCTCTAAACAAAGGCTAAAAATTTTAAGAGGTGACCCAAAAACATAAAGATACCATGATCTAGTCCTTCGGACCTTCAATATTTTTTTCTTGTAGAGCTGTGATTGATCTTGAATTTACCTTGACCATGAGCTGATGAGGAAAAAAACTGTCTTCAGATTTGGATTCGGCGACCCCAAAAACATAAAGAAACCATGGTATTTATTTCAGAGCTGGAACTTTTTTTATTTGTGTGACTGTAAATAGACGAGGGAAGCCATTTTCTCATCTAGTCCTGTTTATTCGAGAGAAAGTGGTTTCTTATGAGCATGCATATATCTTCTCTCTCGCCTTGCCGTCTTTTTTGCATAACAATATGGTATAAAGTTATAATTTAAAAATTATAATAAATCATATACCGGGTACCCATATGCGGGCTTTTTTAATCGATACTAACAACGCTTGTATATAGTACCTGGGCCAGTAATGAAATGGACTTTATGATAAGAACCCTTTTAGGAAGATTTCTTTTGACGAATCTACCACGAATATTTATACCGCCATATATGGAAATGACGCTTGTAAATTTCAAATGTTTCGGTTATCCGACTAGGCGGGTTTCGTGAATAGAGACATTTTGCACCTCTTAAAATAACAGACGTTTTTTGGCCTCCTTATGGTGATCGTTATTAAACATAACGATTACGGCAGCAGTTTTAGACAGAGATTTTGCAGCCTCTTTTAAGAAATATATCTTGCGTCTGCGCTTTCGACACATAACCTTATTTTTGCCTGTGGTTCACCCATTTTAAAGTTAACGAAAAATCTGTATTTACTTTTATTCTTTATAAGATATAAATTTATATTTAAATATATGCAAACACTTCTGTTGATTTCGTTTTTAAAGTAGATGCAAACAATACAGTATAAGCAAAACACAAAAAGTAAGGTTAGGTTTGGTAGTAGAATAAAAAGCTAGTGTGCCAGATGGTAACATGTAAATTAATTACTGATTTAGAATATCCGTAAAAGTGCAAGTCCGTTTTAATTTCTTAACACTATTTGATTTTTATTACTGCTATAGATTTTTCGCTAATTAGAGCCTAGGTATAAATGATATTTTAATTAATACGGCATTAAAATTTTAACCTTTTAAATAATTGATATTAAAATTTCTACAATCCGGCAACCACGCAGTTTAACAATAACGATAACGATAACGATAAGCTCTTCGGTATTCATCCGTAATTAAAGGAGTCCGTTATGGTTAATAACGATAACGGATCATGTTTGCGTTACTGCGCAATCTCAGAATAACGTTAACCACAACGGAATTGCAAAATAAGGAGTGCAAAATGTCTCTAATGTGTGTTTGGCACAATGTTAAAAATTGCATGTAAAATATTGTGGTAAAGTGTCTGACAAGAAAAATGACGCGTTCGCCCAGTCCGACAGCCGAAACATTTAACATTAAGAGGCTGGGTTAAAGCGTCGCTTCCATATATAGCGGTATGAATATCCGTGGTAGACTAGTCAAAAGGAACCGCCTTAAAAAGGTTTTAAAAGGATTCTTATCATGAAATTTATTTCATAACTGGCCCAGGCACTATAAGTAAGGTTTTTTTTTTTTAATGTTTTGGTACAATGCGCATAAAACAAATTGGTAAGGTTGTTATTCTAATAAAAAGATACGTATCGTTGAGGATAGTGCAAAACCCCGAATCTACCATAGGTACGGCCGCGCGTCTACGTTTAATCGACTTTTCCACGGAAAGGTTAAAAACCTTCAAATATCGTTATTTTAAGGGCAAATTGGCGAATTTTTACTAATAATTAGAGAAAAATCGATGTTATTTATGTATTTTCACCATAGATTATCTGTTCTGTCTGCCAAAGAGGATTTTACGTAGAATGCCCGCAAAATAGAAAATTAGCCACGTTTGTTAGACCGCGTTTTGATTTTTTTTAAATAGGGCATCCTGTATTGTTTGTTTGTTTTTTTGATTTTACAGATCATTTACCTTAGAAAAACACAATTTTTAAATTAGGTTTTTAAAAACTAATTTTTAAAATCACTCTTCAACTTTACTTACTTTCAGAAAAATTTAAAACTAATTTTATCTTTATAAACTGATTCATTATACAGGGCTTAAAACTTATTTTTAGTTTTTTGGTGCTAGGCTAAGTATTTTAAATCAAATTAAACTATGTAAAGCACTACGGCACTTTTTGTCATTTTGGTTTATTCTTCCTAAATTTTTCATTAACCATTTTGCAACATACTAAGGTAAAATAAATATACAGCGTGTCCACGGATGGGCTTAACTATAGCTGTAAATTTTTTATTTTTATTTTTTTAAATATTTCAATAAATCTTCTTTTGTCATAAAAAACTATAATAAAAATTGCCCCATAATATACAGAGTGCTTGAAATTGTGAATATATTTTTAAAAAATGAACAAAAACATATTTTTGATAATGTTTAATTAAAAAGCAGAAAAAAGTAATTATAAAAGTTTTACACAATTTTTTCCTTATCGCCTATTATTACTAGAAAAATTAGGTGTAAACTTAAATAAATGTTGATTTTTAAATAAATAATTGATTATACTTTTTATATGCATACGGAATATCAAGTAAAGTGTATGTAAGAAGTAATACAACAACTAACGATTTATTCAACAAAAATTTAAAAGTTTTATTACTTTTTTCGGTATTTAACAAAGTAGTTAAAAAAATATGCATAACCGATTTGTTTTTATTTCCCTAAATAACATTTTCATAATTTTGAATCTTCCTGTATAATATAGGGTGATTCTTTTAACGCATTTATTTAAAAAGATTTTTTTGCTATATTAAAGAAGTATAAAAAAGAAGAAAACCATAACCAACAGAAAAATGCATTATACACTTTTGAGAACTTTTTAGGCTTTTTAATTAGGTAGTCTCAAAAATTTGTTTCTCTGATTTTTTATTTTTAAAGTAATATTTTTGTAATTTTTGAAACCAACCTGCATATCCTACGGCAAATTTTATTATAGCTCTAAGCATTTAAGACGAAGCAAACATTTTTATGAAGGTCAGTTTTACTGTAAAATATAGTATTTATGCATT
>JACEGR010012704.1:0-10879 GCA_014170235.1 Listronotus bonariensis | reverse complement strand
TGCCATAAACATGTCTTGTTACATTTTTTAAAGAAATTACTTCTAACAAATTTACCAAAAAAATCGCCAGTGGACGTTTGGAGACATAGGATAAATTTAATTTCTTCCATCTGACAGTGTAGTAATTCATAGAAGAGAAGAAGAGAAAAGTAGGGCACGTATCGTTGGGACACTGACAATTCATAGTAGGATGTTTTTCTTGCTGTTGTGGCAGTTGTTGTCGTGTTTTTTAAATAGTATTTATAATTTAGTGGATAAATGCAATAAAGAATACAAGAACAATTAGTCTACAGTTTTGTGTTAAGTGTTTTGGTGGTTGTCTACTGAAAGTCGGATTTGTTTTTGCTTTGCAGTTTAAATTATAGGTATTCGTAAAACTTTCACGTTTTTGTAACTTTATATAATTAATAGTTTTAAAAAACTAAAAAACACGCTTTTATATGCAACCGAATCCAAAATTAAAAATAATTTTTCATTAAAAAAAATATTTTCACTTCATAGTAAAAAAGCGTGGGGTGCTTAATATATTAAATGTTATAATTATTATATTTGCCAATATCTATGATGGAAAAGTTATGAAAAAATAGTAAAAATGCACCCCACGCTTTTTACTATGAAGTGAAAATATTTTTTTTAATGAAAAATTATTTTTAATTTTTAGGTTCAGTGATAAAAGCGTGTTTTTTAGTTTTTTTAAACTATTAATTATTTTTCATTTTTAGTTCGTTATATTGCACAAGAATTCTTAATATAACAGTAAATTAGAACATACTATTTAATTAAGCAGCAAAAAGAAAATAGCCAGCCCCTATGAAATGACAATGGTAGCAAATTTTAAAATTTGCAAAGATTGCAACTCACTAAAAATTTCTTCTTCATTAAGTAGCAAAGTTTCAAATTTTGCCAACAGATGGCAATCCAGGCAATGTTTGGACCGTTGCCAACATTTTGCAATCCACTAAAAATTTCTTCTTCATTTAATAGCAAAGTTTGAAATTTTTCCAACAGATGGCATCCTAGGTGTTGTTTTTATAATATAATGGAATTTTTTTCCTGGCGATTAAAAAAAAGATAAAGGGATACTGTTTGCAGATTATTGCATTGTCATGGGTCCATAATACGTGTGCAAAGTTTCAAAGAAATCGAATAGCTGGAAGTTGGTTAAAATTAGGCTCAAAGATTCCGTTACATAGGCAGCCAGATGGATAGATTGATAGATGATAGTTACAACCCAAGTTAATAAAAGCGTGTTAAAAAAGCGTGTTAACGGCATTTATTAACTATTGTTCCATAAAAATTGAACACCAATGGTGCAACTAACCCTATATTTTTATTGTTCATAAAAATTGAACACCAATGGTGCAACTAACCAAATTGTGTAAAAACTAAAAAATTTCTTCTTCATTTAATAGCAAAGTTTGAAATGTTGCCAACAGATGGCATCCTAGGTGTTGTTTTTATAATATAATGGAATTTTTTTCCTGGCGATCCAAAAAAGATAACGGGATACTGTTTGCAGATTATTGCATTGTCATGTTTCCTTAATACGTGTGCAAAGTTTCAAAGAAATCGAATAGCTGGAAGTTGGTTAAAATTAGGCTCAAAGATTCCGTTACATAGCCAGCCAGATTGATAGATTGATAGATAGATAGTTACAACCCAAGTTAATAAAAGCGTGTTAGCCAGTTACGCTTTGCAACGTTAGCTGGTAACCACTCTTATATTTTACTTACTTATATTTTAATGATGCGTGGATATAGGCATAAATTTAAAATTTTAGGATTAATTATTTGGTCAATTTGGTACCATTTTAACTAAAAACGGCAGTATTCATGCTAAAAAATGCAAAAATTAGGTGTTTGTCCATATAACTGCTGCACTGGGTAGCGCATGAACAGAGCCTTTGATTTCGTAAGCCAGAAGTCGCAGGTTCCGTCCCCAGCCGGAGAGACATTTTCGCGGTTTTCTCTAAAAGGTGCACTAAGAAATGCATATACTTGGCATGTTTCAGTACTTAAGCAACGTTGACGAAACATGGGTTAAACTTCAGAATAGACACTCACGCATGGGCCTTTTGAGCTGTCACAAAGATCAATATTACAAAAAAAAAATGTAATTTACAGTGTGTCCATGGATGGACTTGACTATACCTCTGAATTTTTATTTATTTTTTTTTTTTTTTTTTTTGAGGTGGACATTTTGAAAATATTATCAATTGACCTTTTTTTAAATAAAATATTTTTTTGTTTACTTTACGAACTTATTTTAGTATTCTTTATTTACTTTTAGTATTATCTTAGTATTATCTTCAAATAACATTCATGGGCGTGTAACTTTGAAATAAATAAAAATGGATATACAAGTCTTGCGTTTTTACTTGAAAGAAGTGTACTTTACGTTCCCAAAATTTGAACATAACGATACGGGACACCTTGTATATTTACAAACAATTTTATTTTTACTTTTAGTTGCAGTCTCTTCACGACGAAGAAAGTACGAATTAGTTCAAAAGTGTTACTGTAGATGTTACGATATCGAGACTAATCACAATGGTACTAAAAGTCATGTCAAATACACCTGAAGGTTTGTCATGGAGACGATTACATAAATCAAGAGCAAAGTTAAAAGCCACGGCTACTACATCAGAATTACTGTCTGGTTTTGCTATGATATCTATGGTAAGTGAATTATACATCCCAGCAGTGGCGTAGACGTAGATAAATTTCATTTCCTGGGAGGGAATGGACAAAGTATATTATGTATTTTTTTATTGTATAGCAAAGTCCAAAAGGTCCTTTTCTAAAAATACATAATTACTGACTTCTACTTTTACTAAAACATGTTCTATTGGGCATTTGACAACAAAAAAAAACAGAAAAATGTCTCCCAACTTACTAAAACTACAAACGCTACGTCACTACCTAAAGTAAAGGTAACTTATCTACGCCAGTGCATCTCAGCGCATAAAATAAGTAAATATACAAGTATTGTAGGCCCGGCAGACTTGGGTCGAATACTAAAAATCGGTATTCGAATACCAGAATATTTGAATACTCGGAAGAAAAAAGTATTGGAATACTCATTATTCACGAGCACCCGGAATCGGTATTCAAATACTGAAAAAAAAGAATCGAATACTAGAAAAGAAATAAAACGATGATTAAAAATTTGAAGAGCAAAAAAGATCCTCACCCTCATTTTTCCCTACTTTTTGTTCCCTTTTGGTATTTTGGTATTCTACTCGTGACAATTTTGGTATAAGAATACTGCTTACACATTCCGGTATTCGAATACTCAACAAAGTATTCGGCGAATACTTCAAAGTATTTGAGATACAGAATCGAATACTACCCAAAAAGTATTCTGCCGAATACCAAACACACAAATGTATTCGAATACTATTCAAAATACTGAGTATTCGAATACGATCCAACTTCTGTGTAGACTCAGAAAAGACTGCAACGAGGCCGGAGTTAGTTATGTTGTATTGTTGTATGTTAAGTATTTTAATTTAAAAATTTCATAAATCTCATATAGCTTTAAAATTCTACTTGTTAATAAAAATAAGCAAAATAAAAAAATAAGTATAAGAAATAAGCTACAACTAAAAAAACTAATTAAAAAAAAAAAAAATTCTTAACAATCTCAATTTTCGAGTCCGAGCCAATTTGTCAAAGCCCGAAAAACAAACAATATTATTTACGGTGGCCTAACGCTCGAAAAGTATTCCATCTCCTTTTTAATAAAGCACGTAGATGAAGACAGACACTGAACGTTCGCTTTTCACGAATGAACCGATAAGACGACAGGTGTCTTGTAAATATAGATGTATTTGTCCGGACAAATAGGGAAATGGGTAAAAAACGTAGTATCGACTAATCTTGATATGTGTCAAATAATATATTTTCAATTGTCTAGAAGGTGGAAAGTTTTTGTATAAAAATATCTTTAATTAAGTAAATTTTAAATATTTTTTTTATGATATTTCTAAAGTTATTGTTTAATTTATTTATTTGCATGAGAGCCCTAATACACCCCGGGTGATTTTGTAAAATCTATTTTTTTAGGGTACTTTAGAAAAAATCCCTCTCATCTAAAGTTACATTTGCGGGCCGCAATTTGATTGGAAAAATTTATTTTCCACGCCAAAAAAACTGTTGTTTATGCATTTTAATTAAACATTTTCAAAAATATATATTTTTTCATTTTTCAAAATAATATTTTTGCGATTTTTATGCACCCATGTATATCACAAGTCAATTTTTATTATAGCTTTTAGCATTTTAGACAAAGCAAGAATTTTTATGAAGAATAAGTTTATTTGGAAATATTAAAAATAAATAAAAATTCAGAGGTATAGTCAAGTCCATCCATGGACACACTGTAAATTACATTTTTATTTTTTTTTGTAATATTGATCTTTGTGACAGCTCAAAAGGCTTATGCGTGAGTGTCTATTAGAAGTTTAACCCATGTTTCGTCAACGTTGTTTAAGTACTGAAACATGCCGTATATGCATTTCTTAGTACCTTTTAGAGAAAACCTGAAAATGTCTCTCCGGCTGGGGATCGAACCTGCGACTTCTGGCTTACGAAATCAAAGGCTCTGTTCATGCGCTACCCAGTGCAGCAATTTATGGACAAACACCTAATTTTTGCATTTTTAGCATGAATACCGTTTTTAGTTAAAATGGTACCAAATTGACCAAATAATTAATCCTAAAATTTTAAATTTATGCCTATATCCACGCATCATTAAAATATAAGTAAGTAAAATATAAGAGTGGTTACCAGCTAACGTTGCGCGTAATTTTATTAACACGCTTTTATTAACTTGGGTTGTAACTATCTATCTATCAATCTATCAATCTGGCTGGCTATGTAACGGAATCTTTGAGCCTAATTTTAACCAACTTCCAGCTATTCGATTTCTTTGAAACTTTGCACACGTATTAAGGAAACATGACAATGCAATAATCTGCAAACAGTATCCCGTTATATTTTTTGGATCGCCAGGAAAAAAAATCCATTATATTATAAAAACAACACCTAGGATGCCATCTGTTGGCAACATTTCAAACTTTGCTATTAAATGAAGAAGAAATTTTTTAGTTTTACACAATTTGGTTAGTTGCACCATTGGTGTTCAATTTTTATGAACAATAAAAATATAGGGTTAGTTGCACCATTGGTGTTCAATTTTTATGAACAATAACAGTTAATAAATGCCGTTAACACGCTTTTTTAACACGCTTTTATTAACTTGGGTTGTAACTATCTATCTATCAATCTATCCATCTGGCTGCCTATGTAACGGAATCTTTGAGCCTAATTTTAACCAACTTCCAGCTATTCGATTTCTTTGAAACTTTGCACACGTATTAAGGACCCATGACAATGCAATAATCTGCAAACAGTATCCCTTTATCTTTTTTAATCGCCAGGAAAAAAAATTCCATTATATTATAAAAACAACACCTAGGATGCCATCTGTTGGAAAAATTTCAAACTTTGCTATTAAATGAAGAAGAAATTTTTTAGTGGATTGCAAAATGTTGGCAACGGTCCAAACATTGCCTGGATTGCCATCTGTTGGCAAAATTTGAAACTTTGCTACTTAATGAAGAAGAAATTTTTAGTGAGTTGCAATCTTTTGCAAATTTTAAAATTTGCTACCATTGTCATTTCATAGGGGCTGGTTATTTTCTTTTGCTGCTTAATTAAATAGTATGTTCTAATTTACTGTTATATTAAGAATTTTGTGCAATATAACGAACTAAAAAATGAAAAATAATTAATAGTTTAAAAAAACTAAAAAAACACGCTTTTATATGCAACCGAACTAAAAATTAAAAATAATTTTTCATTAAAAAAATATTTTCACTTCATAGTAAAAAGCGTGGGGTGCATTTTACTATTTTTTCATAACTTTTCCATCATAGATATTGGCAAATATAATAATTATAACATTTAATATATTAAGCACCCCACGCTTTTTACTATGAAGTGAAAATATTTTTTTAATGAAAAATTATTTTTTAATTTTTAGTTCGGTTGCATATAAAAGCGTGTTTTTTAGTTTTTAAACTATTAATTATATAAAGTTACAAAACGTAAGTTTTTGAATATTTATAATTTAAACTGCAAGCAAAACAAATCCGACTTTGTGACAACCACCAAAACACTTAACACAAACTGTAGACTAATTGTTCTTGTATTCTTTATTGCATTTATCCACTAAATTATAAAAATTATTTAAAAACACGATAATAACTGCCACAACAGCAAGAAAAACTTCACTATGAATTGTCATGTCCCACCCATACTAGTTCAATATTATGCCGATGAGGGCTTTTTAACAACGTTGCCAGCTTAATTCTAAAAGCCAATAGGCCTGTTCGTAGAGAACTTACAAACTAGTCAGCGCATAGATAACCTACATTTAGATCCGCAGTGACAAGAAGCATTTTTCGGATTTTTACGACCTCGCGCAGTAAACAAACAGACGGGTGGACAAACATGCGCACTTTTTATTTATTTATTTATTTATTCATTTACATACACTACGGAATTAACAATTCCAAATGGTACAAAATTAACTAAAATAAAGTCTCTATATACCAAATAACTTGACCAAAAATTACAAACACATAAAAAAACAAACAAGCTTACAACTTACTAACTAGTACTGCCTTCAGAGAGAGATAACTGATATTAAAAATGTCACAGTCGGAGTAATTTTGATTGTAATTAACCAACATACGATCTACAAATGCTCCCCGACCATAGTTCGTTCGGTGGACCCTTTCAAAAAATAACTGGACCTGCCTAGTTCGTCTGTTTGGTACGCGTATTGGAACCAAACCAAGCAAAAAGCTACAGTCGATTTTGCCATTTAAGAGCTTATGCAAAAAGAGTACAAGAGCCTCCCTTACGGCGACACTCAAGACTTTTAAGCCCACAGAGTAAAAGCCTTGTTTGGTAGGTTAGGTTGCTATACGGAAAATGAAATTTAAACAGAAGATACTTAACAAATCTATTCTGCACTCTCTCAAGTCGGTCAATGTGGCAAGCATATCGTGGAGACCAAATCACAGAGCAGTACTCCATGATGCTCCGAACGAGGCAATTATATAAACACAGAATCGCTTTTGTGTCATTGATATGCTTGGTGCATCTCTTAATAAATCCAAGCAACCTACAGCCCTTGAGAAAAATGCTATCGATGTGCAAGTTAAAGGTCAAATCACAATCAAAAATCACTCCGAGATCATTAAGTGAAGTGACTCGGTCGATATCTTGTCCGTTAATGGTATAATTTAATGTTAATGGTTTATTACTTTTAAAGAAACTTATAACCTTGCATTTAGATATGTTGATATTTAAAAAGTTCGAGCTACACCACTGCACAAAATTGTTTAGGTCACACTGTAGGCTATTAAAATTAGGATTAATAACATTATAAAATTTAATATCGTCTGCATATAATAGAAAGTTAGAAGTCTGAAAACATGACCGAACATCGTTAATAAACAATAGGAACAGCACTGGTCCAATGTGTGATCCCTGAGGAACACCGGACGTCACAAACACTTCATGAGACGACGAGCCACACACAGTGACACGCTGACGACGGTCGGACAGATAGGATCCAATCCACTGAAGGTATTGACCGGATACACCAATCTCGGACAGCTTTTTCATCAATAAAGGGTGGCAGACACTATCAAAAGCCTTCGACAGGTCAGTATATACAGAATCCACCTGTCTACCCTCCTCAACCGAAGAAACCAGATAATTTTGGTACACTGCCAGGCTTGTTTGAGTGGAACGGAATTGGAAAAAGCCGTGCTGTTCAGGGATAATGTAGTTCCTAAATGCACCAAACATATCGTCCGTTATCATGGACTCGAGTAACTTGGGCATTGCAGAAAGTAGTGATATCCCACGATAGTTCTCGACCCTAGCTCTATCACCAGATTTGAAAATTGGATGCAGGTTGGACACCTTCCAGATGGTGGGAAAGTATCCGTCATTCATTGATCTCTGAAATAATGCCGTTAAGGGGTCGGCAAGGGATTCACAACAACTTTTCAGGAATACTGGCGGGATGCCATCAGGACCGGCTTTTTTTGAGGTATCAAGCTGCGACATTCTTTCGCTTACCTGCGAGACGGCAAAATTGTAAAATGACAAGGTAGTAGCGAATTCCACGGGTTGGATACATGATAAATCAACGTTGGAATAATCTGCATAACAAGTCTGAAAATGCAAGGCGAAAGCATTTGCAATATCGCTGGCGTCATTAAGTTCTTGATTATTGTAAGTCATTTTACTAGGAAGGTTAGAGTCATTTTTAGGTTATTGACAAATGACCAAAATGTTTAACATTTTGGGGAATTAATTGCTCTGTCCTAGTCACAAACATAAGATAACACATATCTGTCCGTAGTTCAACCTCGCGTCGCAAAAGCTTAAAAGCCGTGAAAAATACAAACACCGGCACCCTGTACCCTCCGCGGTCTGACCGTGACGCTCATTAGCTACCGTAATTCGAAAAGAAAACCAGAGTAGCTTTCCAGTGACGAAAATTTTTGTGCGTCACGCTCCAAGGCTTGAAGCTCTTGATCTGTTATAAAGTTAGTCACTGGAACGCATCCTTAGACAAGGAAAGAAAGATAACTTTAAAAATTTTAAAATTTCGTTTTTTTTAACCTTTCTTGGCTTTATAATAATAATCTGTTTTTAATATCTAATTCCATTTCAAACAAATAATTTTAAAAGATCCATCTTTAACGATAAAAACACGTTTAAAGCACAAGAACCAAAAGTGGGGATGGTGCATGAGGGGCAAGGGGAAAGAAAAGCAGAGTAGTTCAGGTGCATAACACTTTCCGTCACTGAAACGCCATAAAGTAGAACGAAATGCTCCAGAGCTACTCGGGAGCGTTCTATATGCGTCACTGGAAAGCCACTCAGGACGCCGTCGACAAATTCTTTCCGATAATGCGGATAGTCTGTTTGGCACCAGGTGCGTTTACCCCCGACTTGCTTGCACCACCTTAATTTATACCAGATGCTATTAATGCTAAGAGGAACACTTTGGTAAAAAAAATATTTTGAAATTTGCAAAAAAAAGATGTTTTGGTTGCCCCCTTCCCTATATTCTAAAGTTCTATCTTTAAAAGTTTCTAATATAAGTTTTAAAAGCAAATCCTGTACTTGTATTTTTATTTGTGTGTTATTTCAAATTTTATCGACGAATCTTAAATTTCTTAAAAATATTTAAATTTTTGTGATAATTAGAAGCATATGAAAATTTTGCATAAAAGAATTGTTAAGTGGAAATATTTCAACTGGCAATAGTTTTTTTTTTAAATACAGATAATTAGGCAAAATTTGGGATTTGTCAATAAAATTTGATCACATCTACGAAAAAAATACAAATAGAGGATTCGCTTCTGCAACTTCGATTTTTTAGAGGGGGCCAAACAAAAAAATTAACTTTTTACGCAACTTCCACGCGACGCCCTTGGCTACTTTGTAATAAATTTATTGTAGTTTTTGTATAAAGTAAATACAGGGTGAGGTTTTTCGATGTTGAGTAAAGGGACCTCAGAAACCGTTGCAGCTACAGACATGGTTAAATTGGGATAAAAATGCAATTTTTAGAGCTTAGTTTAAATAACTTTTTTTCGTCCAAAAAATCATGGCTTACTAGATATTTAAAAAAAACCGTTTTTTTTTTCAAAAATCTTCTTCCTTCTGTAGCTCAATATTCGAAATAGAAAAAAGTTTAAATAGGAAACTTGTAGATAGTTATCGTATCGTTAATAAAAAGGTAAAATCCAATTTTTAATATGCTAGTTCGTTTTGAGCTACAACATAAACTTGTATTTTTAATGGAAACCATCGTTGGTTATGACATTTTAAAAAAGCCTTTTAATAAGTAACGATGTTTACCAAGATATACTTAAAGTATTAAAAAATAACGTAGTTTTGGACATATTTATTTTTAAATTAGTTTTTGATGTCATTTAGCCCTAAACAATTGAATTTGTTTTATTGACAATGACTTTTCTTTTTATCACATCAGTACTATAAATATTTTATATCAATCATTAAAAAAGAGCATTTTTAATAAATAATTTTCCAAACCCTTAAAAAATATTTAAGTTTTTATTATGTATCAAATCAATTATTAAATTTTTATTATCTTTTAAGATATATAGGGTAGGACAAAAAGTATAAGATTTTTAAATGCAACATTATGTATATTATATCACCATTTTAAAAATCGGTTTAAAAAAGTTTAAAAAAACAACAACATAAATTATATGATATTTATTTTTTCGCTCTTTTTCAGGTAGAACTTCAAATTAACACCCCTACAAATGTACCCGAATGGTTATTTGTAATGTTCGCCGTGTGCACGACAGTTCTCGTGGCTGTACATATCTTCGCTCTAATGATATCAACGTATATTTTGCCAAATATTGAATCAATAGCTAAATTGGAAATATGCGAACTTGTCACTGAGAGTCCACATGAAAGAATGCGAGGATTTATTGAATTGGCTTGGGCGTTTTCGACAATTTTAGGTAAAAACACACACACACACACACAAATAACAATAAATAAATAATTTATATACAAGATGTACAGAAGACCGGGCCAAAAAAAATAATTTTATTTTTTTGAAAAATATATCAATAATATTGTTTAGGGTGACAGAAAAAAAATCGTGAAGATTTGGGTCCTTAATATTATTATCTAGAGATCCCTCTTTTTAATTTAGATTTGTTATTTGTACATATATCTTTAGATAGTAAAATTGCCTACAAAAAACGTCCTATTGAAAATTTTTTTGTTATTTTTAA
>JACEGR010012703.1:0-10885 GCA_014170235.1 Listronotus bonariensis | reverse complement strand
AACCAATAGAAAAAGGTTATACGCTGCTTTTTAAGGTATTTAATAAAGTAGTTAAAGTAAATAAAAATTTCCACTATACAGGATGTGTCAAAAATTTTGAGGTTATATTTAAAATTTGAAAAAGGCTTGACCAAAATTTTTATAACCCTGTAGCAATACCTTTGTTTAAATACTCTATTTAATATAAAATAGTTATTATCCGGTGAACAGATGAGTACAGGTCGCTTCCTATTCGGATCTTAGACTATATTATAACCTTAAAAATGTCTCCTTAAAATATCTTAACAGAATTTTAAAACAGCCTATATTATATACGGGGTGTCCGGCAGAGTTGGGTCGTATTCGAATACTCAGTATTCTGAATAGTATTCAGAATACATTTGTGTATTTGATATTCGGCAGAATACTTTTTGGCTAGTATTCGGGATTCTGTATTCGAATACTTTTGAGGTATTCGACGAATGCTGTTTTTGAGTATCCGAATACCGTCATTTCAAGTAGTCGAATAACGGAATGTGTAAGTAGTATTCGAATACCAAAATTGTCAGGAGTAGGATACCAAAAGGGAACAAAAAGTAGGAAAAGGACCTTTTGTTAATCATGTATTTTCTTTCCTGTTTCTAGTATTCGAATCTTTTTTTTCCAGTATTCGAATACCGATTTCGGGTGTTCGTGAATACCGAGTATTCGAATACTTTTTTTCTTCCAAGTATTCAAATATTCGGTATTCGAATACTTTCTTTTTCCGCTATTCGTATTCGAATACCGATTTTCCGTATTCGACCCAACTCTGGTGTCCGGAAATAGGTGAATCCAATCCAATTCATATAGACTACATGAAAATAATATGAAACTTTTTTTTCTATAGCCCCTAGTTACTAAAAATCGTATTTTATTGAATAACTTTTATTTTACTTGGTATAATGAAATACTTTTTTAATATGACAGATGCTACTAAGGGATCCTTAAAATGGGACCCTCTTGGAGCATTTGCATCCAAAGGGCGCAAGAGGCGGACTTACCCTTACACAATAGTGCTAATAATTTTTACACCCTGTATATTAGAGAAAAAAAAATAATAATATTTTTGAATAGCTTAAACCTTAAGCTAAAAAGTGCTTGTGTTTAATATTGATGAATTAAAGTGTTTTCAAAAAATACAATATTTTGCTTAAATAAGGTTGTAATAAATTATTTTATGTCAGTTTAACATTGGCCCTCTGTAAACTTTTGCATTCTCTAGCTTTAATTATCGAAGATTATGAAAACCCTTTTTAATGGTGCAACATTTTTATTTTCGTAAAAAAACCTTTCTGAAAAGTTTTTTAGTTCTAATCGCACCAGAATAACCTAATGTTTTTGGATGTTCCCAAAACACAAAAAAAAAATATTTTGGTCGAACACGCTTCAATTTATCGATATTAAATTATTAGATTTAAGCTAAAAGTTTGAGCAATTGAGAATTACTACTCTTATTTCTCTAATATACAGGGTGTAAAAATAATTAGCACTATACTGTAAAGGGACGCACGTCCCTGGCGCCCTAATGAATGCAAATGTTCGAAGAGGGTACCGTTTTAAGGGGTCCTTAGCACTGATCTCGATGGATAGCCAATGCTTATTACCTGCGCGAAACAAAAGTTACAATTCATGGGCGAAAAAATGAGTTTGAGCGCAAGCAAATCAAAGGAAAACGCGCCTGACGCCAAAAGAAGTATTGGGCAGAATCACGTGAATTTATCGCCGCTTTTCCGTTTGAAAGACGTTAAGTCAGTACCGTATTTAAATAAATTTTAAAAATACAGTTACATCAAAAACGTCTAATACGCTATATGTCAATTATTGCCGAATATTTAAGAAAAAAACTATTAAGAGCAGTCCCGGATCTAGGAGAGGTGAGGGGCAAACGGTGGTGTTTGCTACGGGTGACACCTTTAAGGGGCGGTAAATTGAAACATGGAATGTATAAGAAAGAAGCGATTGTAAGAGAGAAAGACCTTTTTTTTGGTCGTCTTTAAATTTGTTATTATACATAGATATTTAAAAACGAAGCAATTTTTTTGCTCTTCAAATTTTTTGTCAATATAAAGGCCGGTCGCGGCGGCATACGGCAAGTTTTGCCCCTCGTTACAAAAATAAAGATCCGGGGCTGATTAAAAGAAAGTAAAATAAGTAAGTATATGAACTAAATGTATTACATAAGTTTTAACAATTTAACTGAATTAATGAAATATTATCACCTGATTTGCTAAAAATATCGGTATATACAATAAGAAATTTTTTAACCGTTTTTGCAAGGTACTATATATTGGTGGATGCTAAAGCAAAATTTACCCTTCATTTAAGTTTAGAACATAAATAAAAAACGTATTTTGCATGTCTGAGCCACCATCACTTTTTCATTCTTAAATAAATTGCTAAAAAACTTCGGAACTGAAGAAAAACATTGCCTGTCTATCAAACTAAAAATAAAACGTACCCAAAGTTTTTTAAGATCAGGAAAAAATTGTGACTTTTCTGATCACGCATTCATGTTTGATAGCCCAAAATACATCACAGAATCTGGTCGTTTTTTAAATTTTATCAAGTGACATTAAACTCACGATATTAAATTATTATTCCTGTCAACGTGACCCAGGTAATCCGTTTACTTTTTTTTCAAAGATAATTTAGCAAATCTTTGTCCTTATTCACTGTTGACGTATCGTGCCCATGATATATATTTTTTTATATTTCTACGTAATTTATTCGTAAAGAAATGTAAAATAATATATATATATATATATATATATATATATATATATATATATATATATATATACAGTGTGTCAAAGATAAGGATCCTAAGCATGGGAATCTCAGTACCTATTGGAGATACAGCTTAGGTTAAATTAGGAAAAAATAACACTTTTTTATTGGCACTTTTTAGTCATTTCATGATGGTATTTTTAGATTTTATACCAGACGTTTCGTTTTCAAGAAACCATCATCAACTTTATTTTTATATGGCTCGAAAAAAGTACACCCCGTATCTGATCCCATTTTTTATTACAAATTCAACGATCGATCACATGTCATATTTTAATTTTTAGTTAAAAGAAAAATTGCATTTTTTCTATTTTTTAAAGTTATTTTTAAGTAGGCCTTGCAAACAAATTCTTGGACGTTAAAACCTGTTACCATATCTACAACAGAATTTAATATCATTATAAAATAATTTTTGTCGTTATTACCCTGTTTGTCAAGTTGTTGTTTTTAGAGCAATTGTTCTTATTGTTACTGTTGTCTCTATTATTGTTTATTGGTGAATAGCTAATATCTTATTGTATTATTACGGTCGAATATGCAGGATGGCCATTATAGCCATAAAGATAAGTTTGACATGCTAACATGCTACATTTTGTGCTGCAAGAATAAATGAAGGTATCATTTCTGCAGTTAATGAATTATGGTAAACACATGGACCTGGTATTTTAGTTCCTAAAATTCCACACCACATATTACACCCAAAACGTTCTGGATGTTACGATATTTTCTTAACACGCGGATTTTGTTGAGCCTAGTAATGCGTATTGCGTATAAAGACAACAGTAACAATAAGAACAATTATTGCTCTAAAAACAACAACTTGACAATCATGGTAATAACGGCAAATACTATTTTATAATGATATTAAATTCTGTTGCAGATACGGTAACAGGTATTAACGTCCAAGCATTTGTTTGCAGGCCTACTTAAAAATAACTTTAAAAAAATAGAAAAAATGCAATTTTTCTTTTAACTAAAAATTAAAATATGACATGTGATACATCGTTGAATTTGTAATAAAAATGGGATCAGATACGGGGTGTACTTTTTTCGAGCCATATAAAAAATAAAGTTGATGATGGTTTCTTGAAAACGAAACGTCGGGTATAAAATCTAAAAATACCATCATGTAGTGACTAAAAGTGTCAATGAAAAAGTGTTATTAGTTTTTTTTATATCTCTTCAAATAAAGTCAGAAAAAATAAAATCGATATAGTCAAATTTTCGTTTTTGCCAAATATCTCAGCAGGCCATGAAAAATTTTCAAGTTTTTAAACGGCATGTATATAAGCTTTAAAAAACACAATTTTTTCCTAATTTAACCTAAGCTGTATCTCCAATAGGTACTGAGATTCCCATGCTTAGGATCCTTATCTTGGACACACTGTATATATATATTTTTTCTTTACACATTAAGATACTGGGATTTTAAGATTTTTAAATTATTTAAAAATATTTAAGTCCGGTACGGAACATGACTTTTTAATGCGCATGTACCAAGAACCTTTCGTTGGACCTCGAGTTAGTTTAATGCGCGAAGTCGTAAAAATTCGCAAAAGGCAACTAGGCTCTGTGTATCTAAATGTGAGATATCTATGGTCCTTAGTAATACCTGTCATATAAAAAATTATTTTATTATGCCAATTACAATAAATGTAAATCAAGAAAAACCGATTTTCAGCGGCGTCCTTTAAGGGCACATATCTCAGTAAAGAGGGACAAAAAGTTTATGGGAACTTGTCATATTATTTTCATGTGTTCTATAAATCCGAGAGATTGTCCACATATTCTCGGACACCCTGTATATTTAATAAGGTGCCATGAAATAGGTCACTGTAAAATATATTATTGCATTAAGCGCTGGTTTCTATGTGGACAGTGGACTGCCGCATTAAATATTCACAGGTAATGGAAAATCGATATAGCAAACAATAAAACAAATAGCTCTGTAGTTATGGACTATTGTGTAATTTTTAGCTTAATTAAATAAATATGTATTTGTTTGATGGAGAATTTATTACATTTAACTAGCTACATCAAACGAATAGGGTAATGGATAATTTATAGATAATAATGATGGCCACAAAAAAAGACATACAGTGTGGTACGAAACTTAAGGGGCTATTTCTTATGTTTTTTTTTGATAATAAAAAGTTTCTACAAACACACAGGGTGTCTTTTAAAGGTCTGTATAAAATGCCACCACAAATTCATTGGGACAAAATACAATCGCAATTTACCTCAGTCGAAAAGTTGATCGTTTATTAACACGCTTTTTTATTATTAACTTGGGTTGTAACTATCCATCTATCTATCTATCTATGTAACGGAATCTTTGAGCCTAATTTTTACCAACTTCCAGCTATTCGATTTCTTTGAAACTTTGCACACGTATTAAGGACCCATAAATAATTAATAGTTTAAAAAAACTAAAAAACACGCTTTTATATGCAACCGAACTAAAAATTAAAAATAATTTTTCATTAAAAAAATATTTTCACTTCATAGTAAAAAGCGTGGGGTGCATTTTACTATTTTTTCATAACTTTTCCATCATAGATATTGGCAAATATAATAATTATAACATTTAATATATTAAGCACCCCACGCTTTTTACTATGAAGTGAAAATATTTTTTTAATGAAAAATTATTTTTTAATTTTTAGTTCGGTTGCATATAAAAGCGTGTTTTTTAGTTTTATTAAACTTTAATTATTAACTTGGGTTGTAACTATCCATCTGGCTATCTATGTAACGGAATCTTTGAGCCTAATTTTAACCAACTTCCAGCTATTCGATTTCTTTGAAACTTTGCACACTTATTAATGACCCATGACAATGCAATAATCTGCAAAAGTATCCCGTTATCTTGTTTTTAATCGCCAGGAAAAAAAATTCCATTATATTATAAAAACAACACCTGGGTTGCCATCTGTTGGCAATATTTCAAACTTTGCCACTCAATGGAGAAGACATTTTTTAGTGGGTTGCCATCTGTTGGCAACATTCTAAACTTTGACTGGGTTGCCATCTGTTGGCAACATTTCAAACTTCGCTACTAAATGGAGAAGAAATTTTTAGTGGGTTGCAATCTGTTGGAAACATTACAAACTTTGCTACTCTTGTTCACTAAAAAATTTTTCGCCATTTTGTCAAGAGTAGCAAAAACTAAAAAATGAAAAATAATTAATAGTTTAAAAAAACTAAAAAAACACGCTTTTATATGCAACCGAACTAAAAATTAGAAAATAATTTTTCATTAAAAAAATATTGTCATTTCATAGTAAAAAGCGTGGGGTGTTTAATATATTAAATGTTATAATTATTATATTTGCCAATATCGATGATGGAAAAGTTATGAAAAAATAGTAAAATGCACCCCACGCTTTTTACTATGAAATGACAATATTTTTTTAATGAAAAATTATTTTCTAATTTTTAGTTCGGTTGCATATAAAAGCGTGTTTTTAGTTTTTTAAACTATTAATTATTACATACATACATATATACATGCATATCGAACTAAAAATGAAAAATAAATAATAGTTTAAAAAAACTAAAAAACACGCTTTTATATGCAACCGAACTAAAAATTAGAAAATAATTTTTCATAAAAAAAATATTGTCACTTCAGAGTAAAAAGCATGGGGTGCATTTTACTATTTTTTCATAACTTTTCCCTCATAGATATTATTGGCAAATATAATAATTATAACATTTAATATATTAAGCACCCCACGCTTTTACTCTGAAGTGACAATATTTTTTTAATGAAAAATTATTTTCTAATTTTTAGTTCGGTTGCATATAAAAGCGTGTTTTTTAGTTTTTTAAACTATTATTTATTTTTAATATTTTACTTATCATTAAACATTTTTTTACAAAATTTGGCTTAGGGTTTTTTTTTGAGTAGGGAATCAAAATCTACCCATTTTTTTTGTTGTAAAACGTAGAGGAGCCACCTGAAGTCCTTTGCTTATGTTGAAATTGCCATAACGTTTTATTCCATACAAATTTTTTATTGCATTTTTTCACGCTTTGTCTAGGCAACCCGACAGACTCTAAAAGGTCTTTATAAAATGCCACCACCAATAATTTGGGCCGAAACACAACAATCTGATGCAATTTAGCTTAGCCGAAAAGTTGCTCTTTTGCATGATACAGGGTGTCAAAGTTTTCATTTAATTTTGACACCCCGTTGTACAGAACTTTTAAAGGAACAAGGTGACCCAGATATTAGATTAATCTTAGATATCTTCAAAAACGGTTGCTCGTAGCCAACCTCGTAGCGATGTTTACTAAAAGCTAGTTCATACAGACGCGAAAAGCGAAACGCGAATTTTTATTCTCATTGGTCACTTTCAAATAAAATTAAAGGCGGGTAATTTAAAATTAAGATAGTTCAAAGATGTTGCGAAATCGCAAGATTTAAAATGTAGTGGGCGGGACACTTGAGATCATTTCAATTTCTGGCGAATATTTCAAAACCAATTTTGTTATTATTATTTTTATGTCATTCTATTAGCTGTTTGGAACGTTAATTTTGTGTTCATTTTCTTTCAAGGTTAGTTTATATTTATAAGGTTGCGACACATGCTCAACTTTTAGGCGGTTCGAGGTCGAGGACGCAAGGAAGGACACACACACTCGGAGAAAAGTTGGCAAAACTGGGTAAAAATCAAAGCTGAATATCAATCCAGTGACGTCTAGAATGTGCGCATTTCATTTTGCATTGTTTTGGAAGTGATATTTGTTGAAAGATGTAATTCCAAATGTTTTTTATTTAAAGTAAAAGAATTTACAACTTAATAACAATTAAAAACTGTTGTGTAAATGGTTGTTCTACTAATACAATAAACTGTATATCTCCGGCACTGAACATGGCCGAAAAATGGGAGATGTGACGTCATAACACGTCAAAGCAATATGGCCGAATGTCGTGACCATGATTTTCTTTAATGTTTTGTGTTTTTGCTTTGATTTATAATAACTTTTTTAGCCCTTGTCTTTATAATAAATTTGCAGCGATTCTACGTCTTCGTTGCCAAATAAATTTTAATACATTCTTTATTTATCACAACAGAGAAATGTTATATTATTAAAAGGAAAAACTAAGAAAATCTCAAAAGAACCGAAACGTAGCTTCACCACCGATATAAAAATAATATAGAAATTTGTAGGTTATGTTGTTGCCTAGAATTTCGGCGAATTTCGCAGCTGTATAAACATGAAAATAACGCGAATTTTTTGGCCAAATATTCGCTTTCGCAATTCCCTTTTCGTGTCTGTATGAACTAGCTTTAAGTTTACCTTTTAAGTCAGTCTCACACACAACAAAAACATGGGTACATTTTGATTCCCCACTCTGCGAAACCCCACAAAACGGAATTTTGTTAAAAAATGTTTAGTAATAAATAAAATATTTAAAAATAACTAAAGTTAAATGGAAGCTTGACGCCTTTTATCTTGGAAACGATCAATTTTTCGACTAAGGTAAATTAGATTTAATCGTTGTTTTAGCTCAAGCAATTAGTCGTAGCATTTTGCCGAGCATTTTGTACAGACATTTTAAAGACATCCTATATAGTAAAAACCTAATCTTACTTAGAACAAGGTTCCCAAAATTTACTAATTGGTCTGTTCCAGCAAACTTACCTTTATGAAGTCAAAAAAGGGTACAAGTGGTTAGCTGCAGCCGTGTGTATATAGAGTTATAAGCTTTTAACAGCATAGATGTTTAATTAAGGAAAAAAAAGATTTAACTAAGCATTACCCCCACCTATACTCTGTCTTTGGATTTTTATATTATGCCTGTCAAAAGTTTTATAAATCGATACAAACGAGGCAAAAAAACAAAAAAATATGTCCTATTTTGGCTTAACCAAATGAAGTTTAGCTAAAAAATAAATGGCGGATTCACTTCTTTTAGAATACATGCTTAAAACTTTGCAATTGGTGTTAAAATTAAATTCTAAACACTTTTTACTCATAGAGTTTTTTGATATTTTGTGAGCTAACCCCACTTTTCGTGACTCCATCTCAGTTTTTTTAATTTCCCGCCATACCGCTGTTCACATGACATATATAAAAATAGTTTTTAAGGTTATCGGACATGCAGAGGCAATAACCAGAAAAATTCGGAATTTCCCTTAATAAAAAAATCGCATATATTGCGAACTTTTTAACGGTCACTGTATTATAGATATCACAAAATGTCTAGTATTATTATCATCAATTATCACAATTATATTCTTTGTTTCAGAGGTGTTGAATGTTTCGTCATATCTTGTTGTTCTCTCTTTTTAATATTTAAACCAAGAGAGACAAAAAATTACGTTACTGACGTAAGTCTGAGAGAAATCGTTAGTAATCAATTAAATGTCAACAAGTGTGGTAATCATTTTTTGAAATTTTGGACATCTCAAAAATTTTCATTAATTGTAAAAGTTGAGTAAATAGGAAAATATAGGTGTTTATTACCTATGTTTCGAACTAACCGACTATCCGGATCTATTTTGCTGTACTGTGAACTTGTGCTTAACCTGCAACTTTGTGGACGCAAATTATTCGTTCAGCGTAAGTTGTTCAAAATAATTTTGAATGTTAAGTGCTAGTATTTTTTATATCTCCTTGGAGACTAATTTGTTCATTTTTAGTGAGTATCTGCATAACCGCATGGATAACAGAACTCAAGTGGATGCTGTATACACCGATTTTAGCAAAGCATTCGATAAAATTAGTCACAACATCCTACTAAGCCGGTTGGCACAAATTGGTGTGGGTGGTAGCCTTCTGAGATGGGTGGCATCATATATTAAAAATCGGTCACAATATGTTTCAATTCAGGGTTTTACTTCTAAATCATTTATATCCACGTCCGGTGTACCCCAAGGGTCACACTTAGGACCTTTATTTTTATAATATACATAAATAACATTAAGTCTTGTTTCCATTACTCCGATTTTCTGCTCTATGCAGATGATTTAAAAGTTTTTACCAGTATAAACGGCCCTGAAGACTTGCAGCTTCAAAGTGACCTAGACCGCTTGGAAGAGTATTGTGAAGAAAATAGCCTATATCTTAATCTGTCTAAGTGCACCTCCATTACGTTCTCCCGCAATCTGAACCAAATAATGTACGGATATCATATAGGAAATACTCTGTTAAACAGAGTTTCTAGAATAAGAGACTTGGGAGTTATCTTTGACACGAAACTGATTTTTGACTTTCATGTGGAATCTGTTATTAATTCTGCTTCTAAGATGTTGGGATACGTCACAAGGAAATGTAAAAGTTTTAAGAATGCTAAACCAATCATCTGCTTGTACAACTGTTTTGTTCTTAGTAAGTTAAATTTTGGTAGTGTTGTTTGGAATCCGCAGCAAATTACATATATTGACCGATTAGAACGAATTCAAAATCAATTTTTAAAATATCTTTCCTTTAAACAAAATTTTTTAATTCCAAATTGTGATGTTTCCCAAGCTCGGGTTCATTTTCATCTGATGTCCCTGGCTGATAGAAGAGCCATTTCCGATGTGCTATTTTTATTTAAAATTTTTAATAACATTATACAAAGCCCAGAAATTCTTCAACAAATCTACATCAACATCCCTCAAAGATCTCTTAGAACAAATGAATTGTTTCATTTGCCATTTAGGCGCACATACTCTACTCAAAATTCTCTTCTCTGTCGCATAGTAAGGCAGAGCAATAGCTTTAGTAACAAGATCGACTTTTTCTTAATGTCATTAGCACAAACAAAAATATTTTAAAAAAAGTTTAATAATACATCACCTGAATTTCCTTGTGCCTCTTGTAGGTGCTTGATTTATTATTTTTTTCTGAGGTTTATTTATTGTTGCATGACTTATTTTTAGACTTATTTTTAGTGTTTAACTTAGTTTTTATCCCCAATTTTAAGTTAGTATTTATTATTAACTTATTAAAACTTTTCACATCTTTTATGTTATAACTATTCATACTTTATATCATATCTTAATTTAATTTTGTGGATACTCTAGTGGGTATTTTACCTGCTTGTGTCCCTTATGGCCAAAATAAATAAATAAATAAA
>JACEGR010012702.1:0-10885 GCA_014170235.1 Listronotus bonariensis | reverse complement strand
GTAGTGATTAGACAAAAAAATAAATAAACTTGGAAACCGCTGATTGCTTAAATGTAGTGAATGGTAAAATTTAATTTTAGTATGTTTTCTTCTGTTTTGCATTAAAAGTAAGGTAACCTAGAGCAGGCCGCACATTATTGCGGAACGGAATGGAATGGAATGGAACGGAATGGAAGGGAACGAAATTAAAAGGAAATTTTAAATCATCGAACACTAGCGCGGAATTCCGCAGAAGTTTTGTTTTTATCGAATATAAAAAAAAGCACGTGGTTTACAGCTATTAATTGGTTAATAACCAAACCTGCCTGAAAACAGGTATGCACTTGATACTATTCCAATCAGCACAGTACGTACAAAGTACGTACATTTTACATCCATGTTAAGTCGTTACGTCCAGGGATCTAAATTGTACGTCGTATGTACATATCTCTACTACGTCTTATGTACGTACTTTAAAGTACATACATTAGACGTACATTTTAGAACCATTTTACGTCGTTACGTCCAGTGATCTAAATTGATCATCTTATGTACGTATGTCTAATACGTCTTGGGTATGTAATTTAAGAAACCACTTATATCGTACATTAACATCTTATATATACAGTGTGTTTACGTAAGTTCTCGTTAGTAAGATTTAAGACTCGATAATGGATTTCATGTAGTGACGTCATTTCATGAGTTGCATACGCACGAAAATTAGGCTATAGTTGATAGTCACAAAAATTTCTCTAACATGACAGGAACAAATGACATGACAGATGAAAAAATTAGTCATGTTTTTCGCAAGGAGCATGGAGAAGGGGAGAGAAACAGTTGATTTACCCCCACCAATTAAGAAATGGCACACACCTGCGACTTAGGGTTGCCATTTTTTAGAAAACCAAAAGCGGGAGGTCATTGTCACTGGGTAAAAAAACGGAGATTTTTTCCTGCGCATTCGCCATTACACCGTAAATTTAGAAATTTTGTTACTTTCCTATATCCGCGAACAATACCAAACATTGCCTGAATAATACCAAGCGCCGCGCCACTGCGTATTAAAGCTAAGGAATATTTTCTTTGTTAGCTGCTTACAGTAGCTGTAAGCACTTTCATTTTTTTCACAAACCAATGACGTCAGTCTTACAGCAGCCCACAGCAATTGTTAACGGCCTTGGGAGATGTCTATAACCACTGTACGTCTAACAGGTTGAAAAACGAATTTGAGGTTAGGAGTCAAACAAAATTGACTAAATGTATACTAATAATAATAGTCTATGTCGTTGGTCTGTGTGGAAAACCATGTTAAGGATTAATTTAACTGCAATTGAAGATATTACTCATTTTTGTTATAAAACTATAGTCACAATTTTTTAGGTTATATTCATCAATTTTAGGCGAAGAACAAATTCTAAAACGGTATTTACCAATCGGTAATGTTGACGTTGAAACAATGTATTATACGTCAAGTTGTCACCAATTATTACCGCGGTTATAATTGGTTGAATGACGTCATCTGTTAGACAAGCTTGTTAGCAGCTGTAAGTCAGAAGAATTAGAAAAATATCCCTCTAGTAGGCGATAAATTAATAAACACGTGGTTCCGTTTTTGAAACCGATCACTGATGTGTGGCCGCGCCGGTGATTTACCGGAAGCGCCGTTGTCAGATTGTTTATACTAAACTATTACATAGTATAGTGACTTTTTATTTATTTTTTTTATTTTTAATCTGGTAGTAGGTAATGTTTGAAAAGCGGGAGTTTTTACTATCTTGTCGGGAGGCGGGAGACATGTCAGAAAAGCGGGAGACTCCCGCCCAAATCGGGAGGGTTTGCAACCCTACTGCGACTGGTGATTGTGTTCAGCGACCAAAAGAGCTCGTCAAAGTTTTATTTTATTCTTGCTTAACGTTGGTAAAAAGGACGTGCTTGGTTAAAAGTATAGATTTATTTAAAAAATTTTGTTTCAGTAAGCACTTTTACGTAACATTTTTGTGTCTGAATCAATACTATCAGCCAAATATCTTGCGAACTTTTACCGGTTTGATGGTTAACTTAACACAGCGGGATTACTCGTCATGCGCATGGTAGGTTGTTTTTCCGGCTTGCTATTGGCTGTTATAAATGTCAAAACTCTTGACTTTCACATGTTCAATATGGCTGATGTTTTGTGATTGTTGTGGCTGTATATTTCGCACCTTTCATATTATAGGGGCACAATTAAAAATTTTGTGTAATTGATATTAAATATCGGGTCGCGTTACTCGGAAATAAGATAGAGACACAATTATGTTTCTGCGCCCCATGAGTGGCTCTGTCTCTTTCTGTCAAGGGCATCATGCAAAGTAATTGTTTTTGTGCCTATATATCACAAAAACTCAATTTCACAAAATTTTTAATTGTGCCCCTATAATATGAAAGGTGCGATTTGTTTTGTGTTTTATTCGGTTTGATTTTACGTGTGACCTGTGTTATAGATATAAATTATTGAAACAAAATTTGTGGAAATTTATGGGTTTTTTTAATAAATTATTTTTTAAATTATTTACGTTGTTTTTTTTGAATAAAAACAAATTAACACTTTATCTAGGATTTATTTATGTAACAAAACATTATATACATTAATATTTTATATACATCCGTAAAATATATTTAATGAAATCTTGCTGTAGGTAAAAGCACAATGAACCAATAGAGGATTTCTGTGTGCGTCACTCTCATTTAAAAAATTTGCTTGAACTGTAAAAGTCAGACAAATGATCAGTTTAAAAGTATTAATAGTGATAAAAATTATACTAAAGCGAAAAATAAAAAGGCCTAAAGCCTAAACACTTAAAAACTTAATAACTGACCCAGTTAAGGTACAAACCAAGATATAGAGTGTGTCTACTTAAGTTCGTACCATAAGGCAAACTTTTTATTAATTTTACGAACAAATTTAACCATTCGATATTAATTGTTTTCAGTGGTAGGTATATGAAATATCTTAAAAAATATAAATTTATGTTAAGAGGAAAGTACACTTATTTTTGTCAATACTGAAAATTTGTGGAAAAAAGATGTTTAGGATTAGGATTTTTTTCTGCAATAACGAGCATTTTTGAGCTTCTTTTAAAAAAAAATTTATTTCAAAATAAGTATCCAGTAATGTGGAAACTTAAATTTTCATTGTTAATTAAAACCTACAATCTTATCTGCTTCCTTATACCTAAAAAGCAAGTATGTAGATATCGAATAAAATGGACCAAGCACAGTGGCCTATGGAAACTGAAATCCTACTACGCTTTTCTTAGTATAAGTAGGTAATATTAACTTATAAACTATAATACCTTTCAACTAAATAGGATCAACATAAATCTCAAATTTATTTGGTTGGTAAGTTTGAGCATGCTATTTTCATATATTTCTTAAAATTATACACTTCTTTTACATTTAGTACCATTTTTTATGCTAAATAAGTAATCTCGCAATAAAAGTTTAGTTTTCAAGAAATAATTTTTTATTTTCAGTTCTCATTTCCATAAAATTTATACCTATACATTTTTCCACATTAACCTATTCCAATCTAAGAAAAAAATAGTCTTCTACCAAATAGATTTTAATACACCATTAGCACTAAATTACCAATATTTAGTCATTAAAATATTAATAAATCTCAGTATAAACCACATTTTACACTTTTTATTAATGTTTTATGTATATTTACTCAATAAATTAATGTTTTTGAATATACCGCCGATTTTGACATTGGGAGTGCGTATGCGCATGCCCTGCCATCCCGCAGACCCTTTCTTCAAATTGTGCCACTTTTTGAAACGGCGATTGATCCTCTATCCTTGTCTATTCTCTTTGGTTTTTCGTTATTGTTTGAAATATGTTTAAATTCGTAAAATTCGTTAAAATAGATGCTAATGGTGTACTCAATTTGTTATTATAGTGATCAGTTGGTGTTTCATGGGCCCTAAAGGAAGACGGTCAAATGAAGTTTTTTAAATTGTTATTTTTACGTGTTATTATAGTGATCAGTTGGTGTTTCATGGGCCCTAGAGGCAGATAGAATAAGTTTTTTAAATTTGTTTTATTTCTTTTAGATTTTGCTCTACCCTGCAAGGTCAACCCTGTAGAAAGATTTTTCAAGGTCAAACAAGTAAAATTAATGACACTATTTGTATATTTATGTATAATACAGAGTGTTTTAAATCTGGAAATATCTTTGTTCCTAGAAATTCAATAATACATTTTGCAAAAATGAGGGTTTTCATTTATATTTTGCCACCCACTTTTAACTATAATCAAGAAAAACAGTAGATACAACTTCCATTACACCTACTACCGGCACTAAGGTGAGACTGTAGATGTATTGGAAATTATATCCAGATTTAAATGGTCATATTCCCGAAACTATTAAAGATAGATAAAACAGATAATTGTTGAGCTTGTAAAGCTTTCTCAAAAACCTTTTTAATGGTGACATAATATACAGGGTGTTCCATTTAAAAAAGTTTACCTCCTCATTTTTCTTGGGTTTTGGATGTTTATTTATGGTTTCTTTTTTATGCTCAAAAGATATTAGATAAAAAGTATAAAACTTTTATACAGGACGTTTTTTTCTATTCTTCTTGCTTATAGTTAAAAGTAAGCGGTAAAATCGAGGGTAAAATATAAATGAAAACCCTGTACGTTTTTCGATTTTCAAATTTTTAACAAAAATCAAATTTTAGAAAGTCGAATTTTTCGCTCAATCTACGACCAGCTTACTTCTATAATCAAAAAAACGTACCTAATATGTACAGGGTGTGCCAAATTCGACGCTTTTAATAGGAAACTCACTCGCAACAGCGTGTTTCAATTTCTTGCGTTTTTTAAATCCTTTATAACTTTTTACACCACCTTCTAGATGTTTTGAATAATTGTACGAATGAGCCGTTAGTACAATTCTAACATCTAGAAGGTGATGCTTTTTATTTTTAAATATTTTTTAATTCTGTAAAAACATTTTTACAGCAACTTTTATGCAGATTGCAGATATAATTTTAGTTTTTTTTCTAGGGTTGTACATTTTTGATTTATTTATTTATTTTTGGAAATTTTAAATGGAACACCCTCTATATTTTTTACTATTAAAATGGTTAAAAAATACCTTTTAAAAATGTTCACACATTATATTTCCTCTCAACCGTTTCTGAGATATTGCATATTTTGTCATTTATGACTGATATTGGTTAGATAGTAGGCCATGGAAAAGTAATTATGTTAACGTATATGTACTTTAAACATTCTTATAATAACTTTTGATTTTTATGGACTGCAATGACGGGTATCCATTTTTATTAATAATTTAATAACCCAAATAAGGATAAAAATAATTCTATTTTAAAAGTAAATTAAATTATTTTGTTAATATTTTGCCCTAGAGACATTTTGATCAGCTTTTTTAATACGTAATATTTTATGTAAAAACAACCATTATTTTTTGTCTACAGGTAAGTAAAAGATGATCATGAAAAACAAACACAAGCTAAATTAAACCCTTTTAGCTAAGCATATACGTTAACATAATTACTTTTTCCATGGCCTACTATCTAACCAATATCAGTCATAAATGACAAAATATGCAGTATCTCCGAAACGGCTGAGAAGAAATATAAAGTGCAACACATTTTTGAAACGGGAATTTTTGCCCCATTTTAATTCTGAAAAAATATACAAAGTGTTCTATTTAAAATTCCAAAATAATAAATAAGTCAAAAACGTGCCACCTTAGAAAAAAACCAAAATAATATCTGCAATCTGCATAAAAAGTTGCTGTAGAAATGTTTTTACAGAATTAAAAATATTTAAAAATAAAAAAGTTATAAAGGATTTAAAAAACGCAAGAAATTAAGAAACATGCTGTAGCGAGTAAACGACGCAAGATAGCGAATTGCGGTTTATATTAGTAAATCTGGCTTAAAATTTGAGCCTCGTAAATGGGGGTCATTTTTTTGTAAAACATATAGAAACATAAGTTTCCTATTAAAAGCGTCGAATTTGTCCCACCCTGTACAGTACGTACGTACATAATACGTACAGTACGTACGTACATCAGACGTGGAAAGTGTGCGAGTTGTAATGGTTACGATATTACTTTCAATTTTATTTTGTATAGAAAAAAAATAAACATACTTTATACGCATCCAAAGTATTCGTAAACATTCCACTGAATAGTGGGGTTGGCTGTGGAACCTCGGAAAAAAAAGCTCAGGGTCCCGATTTTTGACTCTAGGGCGAAGAAATTTCTTATGGAAAAAGTGGGTAATTTGAAAAAAAAAGAAACCTTTTTATCAAAAATGTCCACTTCCTAAGTCGAAAATCGATGCGCAGGTAGCAATCCAAGTGGATTCCATTTCGTTCCGTGCCATTCCTCGGTGTTCAGATCCGCGATGGTGTGCGGATTCCAATTAGTTATATGCTTTTCAAAATTTTCGTTTGCTTCTATTCCATTCCGTTCCGCGATAGTGTGCTGCCTGCTTAATGCGTACGCGCCGCGCCTGCATGTAAAAGGTTACATTACTTTCAATTTATAGTTCGCTGATGGGTGGAGGCTCAAGATTTAAAGAAAATACGTTTTCTACTTAGCCGACGTTTCGAAAATTTATTTCCTTCTTTAGGGCAATTGAATTGATTTTCCGTGTTAAAATATGCTTAAAATTCACAAGGGACCATTTCTTATAGACACAAAACAGTTGACACAACATAAAGGTGGTGTGTATTTATATTGTGTCCACTGTTTTTGTGGCTATAAGGAAATGGTCCCTTGTAATTTTTTTAAACATATTTTTAACACGGAAAATCATTTCTAATTGCCCTGAAGAAGGAAATAAATTTTCCGAAACGTCGGCTAAGAAGAAAACGTATTTTCTTTAAATCTTGAGCCCACCCATCAACTGGAACTATAAATTATATTAAGGCTGTCATTCATTGTAACATTACTTTCAATACATTAGACATAGGGCGTAGGCCGTTCGTACGTCTCATGTGTAACGGGACTTTGACCATCTCCTTTGCACGCACCAGCAAAAATTGACCATAAAATTCTGAAGTGGCTGGTTGCCTTGTACCATTCAGAGAGGGCTTAACATACATGGGCTAAAAAAGACTTCTGTTTGTTTTTATCTATTTTTATTAAAAAAATATAAACATCAACACCTTTTAATTTACATAAAAACAGTAGGTATATTATTTACACAATTTCTTTAAAGAGGTTAAAATTTTAAATAGTTCTTAAACATTAAAGTATTCTTAGGTTTATCTTTAACATTTCTATCTGTAATAATATATGTATAACATTTTTTGACCCTTTTATTATATATACAACCAGCTAAAATAGCAGAATGCTCAATTCAAAACATTATTATGTCCTGTAAATTATTTATGGTTGTGCTTCTTATTGGTACTTTCGTTTCAGATTATTTTTTAACCTCCTTTATTTAAATATCTAACAATTAAGCTGATTCTTGCTTACCTTAGTTAAGCCAGGAGAGTAAATTTGGAGGTTAAATTAATCGTTTAGAAAAACTAGCTAATTAATTGTTAAAAAATAAGATGAAAAAGTACTTTAAAAATATGGTTAGCTTATTAGAGAGGAGGGTAAGTGGTAAGCGGTTTTTAAGATATGGACGAGAGTCATGCCTAACCAGTCACCCTGTAGATAACAGCAATTCTGCTTTAAACCAAGATTGTGGTTATTTTAACTGGTTTAAGAATATTGCATAATGAAGAATTTACAAGGTACATACAATGCGGAAAAAGATATATTTAATAATGAAATAATTTTTTTAAATGAAGAAATAGCTTTTTAGTTCCTGGGCCAGTAATGAAATAGGCTTCCTTTTGACGAGTCTACAACGCATATTCATACCACCATATATGAAAGCGGCGCTTTAACCCAGCCTGTCAATGTCAAATGTTTCGGGTGTCGTCCGGGCAAACGCGTCACTTTTTGTCGGACATGTTTACTACAATATTTTACATGCAATTTTCAAACATTTTGTCAAAAGTGGTAAGGGTTACAGTCCATACAAATCAAACACATGTATTGGGTATCGGATAAGCAGGTTGTGTGAGTGTAACCTTTATCAATTTTGGCACAATGTTTAATTGCATGTACAACATTGTGGTAAACCAGTCTGACAAAAAATGATGCGTTCGCCCAATCCACGACACCCGAAACATCTGATATTGACAGGCTGGGTTAAAGTGCCGTTTCTATATATGGCGGTATAAATATTCATGGTAGACTAGTCAAAAGGAATCCCCCTAAAAAGGTTTTAAAAGTTTATTTTATTACTGGCCCAGGACTATTTGTTTAAAGCAAAAATAATGGTTTTGCCTGTAGAGAGTTACAGTTAAGTATTGCTATTTTTTTAACAGAGAACCTAGAAAATGTTTTAAATTTTTGAAAACACTTCTTTCAATTCTTTAAAAACAGAAAAATATTTTTATATTAAAGGAATTAAAAATGTCTTGTGACTCTACTTTTGCGAAAATATAGTATTGTAATTTAAATAAAACTTGCGTTTTTTGATTAAGTGATATTTGTATTTGTTTTATAAATTGAAAATAGTAGATGTGTTTTTCTAAATATTGAAGAAGTATTTGTAGTAAAAAAAAATTGTGTTTTCTTAAATATTTTTAAAAAAATGAAGTTCACTCAAAAAAATGACTTTATTATATACAAAGGTTTGTTAACATTTAGCGTGGCCATTATTTTTAAATACAACGTCTTTTCATAAAAAATTTTTTTTTCAAGGTAAGCCAATAAAACCATATTTGTATTGTAAATGTAAATTTAAGATAAAAAAAAGAAAACCAACAATATTAAATAATGTAATACGTAACTGTTGTCATATTAGTTTTTAGATAAATACACTGATGAAGGCCGAACGTCTGTAAAATTAATAAAATGAAAATCTAAAGACATCTTTTAATTTTCAATTTGGACCAAAATCCCAAGAATTTACACTAAGTATATATATATATATATATATATATATATATATATATATATATATATATATATATATATATATATATTATATAATATTATTATTATGTATTTTTACACCAAATATAAGCAACTTTTTCGTTATCACCTCAAAATTATATTACGTTCCAAATTCCAAATTTGCACTTTTAAATTTTTACTTGTTCCTTTATTTATAGTAAATTTATTGTTAATATACAGTGAGTTCCTTAAGTCCGTCGGCCCCCTTTTATCGTCTGAACAGTTCGATACATATCAATGACAGTTGGGCGCCATATTAATGATATCACTGAGCGCCATATTGAAAAAAAAAATGGAAAATGAAGGCTACTTTATAACCCTAGAATATAAAGTTCACCGACCGACCGGAGGGGACATTATGTACGCATATATTCGTGTTTGAAGTGGCAACCACCATACAGAGACGAGCATATGTTTAATGGTCAATTTTTACTACAGTGCGTGTCTAAATTTAGGACCCCCTTCTAACTTCTGAATTGTTTGGTATTTTTCATGAAAATTTGAGGACTTTAAGAGACAACAAAAAACAAATTTAAGACAGGAAATAACAGATATAAATATCAAACTGACAGTTGGACGCCATTTTTAAAAGAAAAATTAAATGAAAAGGGGGTCTTGTGGCACATCATTTTAAAGCTCCTGACGGGTGCCTTATATCCTCAGAATGTAAATTCCATACCTTTACCTACTACAAAATGGCGGTACTTTGAAAATTACTTGAATACCTTATTTATATAGCCGTATTTCCGAATCTAATTTATTACTAACTAATAATTATTTTAGATACACATAATGTAGTGGTATTTTCTTAAAGCTCTTTTAATGATTTATTTAATGGTAATATGGTGATACTATACAGGGTATGACAAAAAGTATAGATTTTTTTTATGACGTACCCTGTATATTGGATCACAATTAAAAAGATATCAAAAAGACCTTTAAGAAAATACCAAATTAGTTATATCTAACTTTATTAGTTCTGGAGATATGGCCAGTCAAATCAAGTATTTAGGTAATTTTTAAAGTACCGCCATTTTGTATTAGGTCAAAGTATTTATTTTATATTCTAAGGTTATAAAGTACCCGTCAGGAGCTTTAAAAGGATGTGCCACAATTTCCCCCTTTCTATTTAATTTTTCTTTCTAAAATGGCACCCAGCTGTCATTTTGACATTTATATCTGTCATTTATTATCTAAAATTTGTTTTATGTTGTCTTACTAAAGTTCTCAAATTTTCATGAAAAATTAACACACTATACAAAAGTTAGGAAAAGGGGTCCTAAATTTTGACAATCATTGTATATTCTCAGCCAATGAAATCATAATGTTGATCGAAGATAGGCATTCAAATGTTTTTAAAATATTTTGAAACGTATTAATACAAAAAACGACTTAAGACAAGTACGCAAAAGCCTGAATCCTAGCAAATATTATTTTACAGACAAAAAATAAAATATTTTCTTACTTGACAGGCTGACTTCTTTTCTATTTCATTCCAAGCCCTTTCTGTGTACTCTTTTTGCAAATATTTTTTTAAAGTAAAATTACAAAGTACAAGACGTTTTTAAACCTCCTCCACAAATCTAATATTAAACAAATCTATTTTTGGTCAAAAAAATTCTTGTCGAAACACTAATTTTCCCTTGTAAAAACCAGACACAATCATATGAATCACACACTGTAAACAAAATACAAAACAGTTCTGTATTACTATTTGTTTATTAAAGGACGCGGATTGCTGAGATCGGACAAGCTAATATTCCTACGTGCTATTGAAGCTCTGTGAAAATCACGTCCATGTCGCTGTTTCACCGACCCATGTGCGGAGAGCCTTAATCTTTTTTTAACATTTCACAT
>JACEGR010012701.1:0-10886 GCA_014170235.1 Listronotus bonariensis | reverse complement strand
ATCGCACAAATCCTTGGCGATTTCCAGAACAGGATACAGGTCGATGATGGTTTTTGACAGCACGTAAGCGACTATCCCGTCGTTTTTTACGGGAAACCGTTTTTCATTGGCTTTTTATTTCAGATGAAGATGTTCTATATTGGTTCGGCGGTTCGTTTAATTAATGGTAGTTATTTGGGTACACCGCCAAAAATAAATTAATAGTACCAAAAACAATAAACCAAAATAAATAGCAGAAATAGAAAACATCGACGTTGTTGGTGCAAGTTGCCACCGTTGTCAAGATAAATTAAATGAAAAATAAAAATTTAAATTAAATTAACTATTATTTAGGTTTAGAATTTGAAAATTTTAGCTTTTTTTAGGAGATTCTGAAAATTTTGACATTAAATGTTAAATATGTTTGTTTTGTAATTCAAATTAAGAAGAAATCTAAAATAAAACATTCAGATCTCGGTTTTTTCTTTAAAAATAACGCGATGGGAAGAAAAATCGTTTCCCGTAAAATTGGCGAATGTCGCTTACGATGTTTTGTAAAACGCATCGATATATCCTATTCTGAAATAATAAATTTAATAATCTTATGGATACTGGGTCCATTTATCGGGGATTTTATTTTTATTAAATTTTGCGTATATCCTCCGCTCTAACTGATCGGGCCGACTGCTCGTCAGCGACTGCTATCAATGTTCTGATGGTAATCGTATTAGCAAAGCGACTTCGTACTACTCGCCATCTGTTGATCGCGGTAGGTACTAAAAATTTTTAGGGTACGCTGAAATTCACTCGTGGGTTCTATGATTGGTATTCTTGGACTTTTTAATGGTGATACTGGTAGTAATATACAGGGTAGAAGAAAAAGTACATATTTTTTTATTTAAGAACCCTGTATATTATTTTACCATTAAAAAGATCTTTAAATGAGCTTTAAGAAAATACTACATTAAGTACATCTAACTTTATTAGTTTCGGAAATATGACCATCCAAATCAGGTATTTAGGTAATTTTTTAAAGTACCGCCATTTTGTAATAGGTGAAGATATTGACTTCATATTCTAGGGTTATAAAGTACTCGTCAGGAGCTTTAAAATGATGTATCACTGACCCGCCTTCTCATTTAAGAATTTTGGGGTGGTGGCCCTGGTGGTTAAGGGCGTTAAAGGGGCGCCGTCCAGCTTTTTTGTAAAAACGTTCCCCCTCAATAAATATCTTGACGTGTCTCGGCGATTTTCTCAAATCTGTCTCTGTTTCGGAAGATAACTTGAGTGGAAAGTTTTCAAATTGGCCGCATTCCGAAACTACTAAAGTTAGATGTACCTAATGTGGTAGCTTTCTTAGCGCTCAGTTGAAGGTCTTTAATGGTGATACTGGCAAAGCAACATACAGGGTTCTGAAGATAAAAGTACATGTACTTTTTCTTCTAAGAACCCTGTATATTACTACCAGTATCACCATTAAAAGACCTTTAATGAGCTTTAAGAAAACACCACATTAGGTACATCTAACTTGTAGTTTCGGAAATATGGCCATCCAAATCAGGTATTTAGGTAATTTTTAAAGCACTGCCATTTTGTAATAGGTGAAGATATTGACTTCATATTCTAGGGTTATAAAGTACTCGTCAGGGAGCTTTAAAATGATGTATCACCTGACCCGCCTTCTCATTTAAGAATTTTGGGGTGGTGGCCCTGGTGGTTAAGGGGTTAAAGGGGCGCCGTCCAATTTTTTGTGTAAAAAACGTTCCCCCTCAATAAATATCTTGACGTGTTTCGGCGATTTTCTCAAATCTGTCTCGTTTCGAAGATAACTTGAGTGGAAAGTTTTCAAATTGACAACTCGTCACAATACGATAATTTAACAACAAATTAGTCATTTTTTACTTAAACTTACCATAATTTCAAAAATATGTCAAAAAAGGAACAAAAAATTAAGCAATGTAGCAAATTACCTGAGGCAACCAAACTATATTTTAAATTTCTTTAATATACAGCGTGTCTTCGAAAGTTCTTAACAAATGGGAAACTTTTAATATTAATTTTACGAAAAAAAGTTAGAAAAATACATTTCCATAAAAATATTTGAAAGTTGGATTTACAGGGTGGCTTAAAATGACTTTGCTTCCAAGTTAAAATAAAAAGGTTATTTCCTAACTACCGAAACTTCAAACTTTAAAGGGTGATTTCTTATGAAGAAAAAAGCTCTAATAAACATATGTCTGGAGTTGCTTTGTTTTGGAGAGAGATAGACATTAAATATTTTTTAAAGGTCTGTTTGTTCTCAACATCTTAAATACAAAGCCAGATACAAAAATGAAAACTCACACTAAAAAGTTGCATTTTTAGTTGCTTTAAAGGAAAAAAATATAAAAACTGCATGCGAAAGCCAGTGGCGTACATTTTTCTTCTCTCAATATTATTGGCTGTTGTGCCCCCTATACGTCAAACATTTCTATTTGTGAATAGTTTCTGAAATATGGATCATCAGATTTTTTTAACGAGACACTCTGTATATTATCTTACCATTGCGTGATATTTCAAAAAAGGTTTAACAAAAATACTAAATTTGATATGGTTAGCTCTTATAGTTTTGGGAAACAAGAATTATTTAAATCTAAAAAATAGTGACACACACACTAAGATTTGGAAGTTCTCAAAACTATTAGAGAAAATCATTTTGAATGTGGTAAATTCTTAAAGGTCCTTAAATATCTCTTTTTAATGGTGATAAGAATATACAGGGTGTTCCATTAAAAAAAACACTTTGTATTATAATTTTAAAATAAAAGTCAATGGAAAATGTAGGTACGCCACTGAATTCTACGTAAAATTCCCTTAAACTTTATTTACATTTTTTCTCATTCAGGCTTATCAAGTGAGGTACAAGTGCCTGGCCAAATTGACAAAATTCTTAAAAACACTCTTGTCCCAAGCACCAAGCTGACGTCTTATTGACGTCTCTTTTTTAGGTCATATTTGGTCGGCAGAGACGTCATAAGATGACGACAAAATGACGTTAAATTGACCTCCCTAAGTCACGCTATGGTGACAAAAGACGTCCCGGTAATCACGTCTTTAAGATGACGGAAAATTGACGCATATACTTTTTTTTAAGCTAAAATGCTACGATATTTTATTTGAAAATTGAAATACAAAAAACCTTCTCTACTGCTTCGCAATTTCCTTGCACTGCAAGGTCGCATCTCCTTGGCATACTGTCCAACCTTGGATATGCAACACTAGCCGAAGGTATTTCTTTCAAAGCTAATTAAGATCACTAACCGCAGACTGGTCTCGAACTATTTTTGGTCTCATCGGAACGGTGTAAGCAATAAGAAGCTGAATATGTTGAAATATTAGGTGAAGTTTATTGTCCATTACGCCATCTATCGGTAGAGTTTTTTTTTCCTATTTCAATTTTGTACAATTATTAATTATTTTTCTGCCATGTAATATTTTGGTTGGATTTTGACACAAACATATATTGTCACAAAATTTTTTCTGTCGGGTTTTCTAAAAAATGACGTCATTAGATTTTTATGGGCTGGTATGACGCAAAATTACGTCAAAACGATGTCGCTTTAATCACGTCAAAAACACGTCAGTAAATGGACGTCATACCTGGGTCTGATGAACTCTTATGACCAAAATTACTAAAAAATGACGGCATAATGACGCCAGCTTGCTGCTTGGGGTATCTCCAAAACAAATCAAGTAAGCCTATATATAACTTTCTGCCACTAAGTTTGTTTCAAAAGCTCAAAAATCGAGACCCTACAGAGGTCAAGAAAAAGGCGTCATCCTGTACATTTATTATATTATGTAGAATTACCGCCTTAGATTTCTCGTGATAGATTTCTGAATCACCCCTGTACAATCCATAGATGGACTCTTGATAACTAGTTTTAATAAAATGACATTACGTCTTTACAACTGCACGCTAAACGCAACTGCCAAAGAAAAACAACTAATTTGTTGTTATAAATGAAGTAGAATACAAACAGATCAAAAATATTAATTTTAAAAAGAAAATACATTATTACTATACACAAAAAAGGATTTTATAGAAACATTCCTTTATAAAGGAGAATCGTTCTTGCTTTTAAATTAAATATAAAAGTAAGTTACATTCATAGATAGCACATTTCCACAAAATCGAATAAGTAAATACATGTAAATAAATATGTACAAAAAAATAAATAAAAACAAACATGCAAAAATACATTTGTTAACAAATATTTACTACGGGTCCCGCACATATAAAAGCCCATCCTGGAAGATTACAGAAGTATATAAGGTGTTTCTTATGAAACTAAAAGATAAAATATTGAAAAATACAGCACAATAATAACCTGAAAACCTTCTTACAAACATAATTAATACTTTTTGTTAAAACTGGACGGCGGACTATGAAACAAACCAAAACTTGTAACAGAAACACAATACAGGGTGCTTCAAATTCTCAGTACAAATATTTTAAGAGCGCTTTTTGAGGTCAAAATAAGACTTTTTTTGTTCTAAAATGCACCATAAAATAACCAATACAGAATGACAACAAGGTTAATTTACCACAAAATAATTAACATTGAGTTAAAATTTCTTAAGCGGACCTTTAAAATTCGACTATTCGATTTTAATAGCTTCATAGGTTAAAAATAATTGTATACAGTGTGTCTACGTAAGTTGGCGGCATATGGGAAACTTTTATTCTTTATAAAAAGTTCTGCATGGTCCAAAACCTAAAAGCAACCATCGGATATTAAATTTTATTATTCATCTATGAAGCATGGTAAAAAATGTAATTTTTACTTAAGAGTAAAAGTACCTGTATTTTTCCTAGTATCGAAAATTGTTAATAAGAAAATATGTTAAGAATAAAAAAAATCTAAATATGCAGTTTTGTTTATTTACAAAAAATATTATTTTTGATTTATTCTCTTCTGTGATAATGGTAAATATTTAGGTTTGTACATTAAGGGATGCCGTAGCACGTTAAATGAGCTAAAACGCGATTCCCTGCCGTTTTTTAAATATTTGTTTGAGAAAAAGTTGTATATTGAAAAGTTTCTTAAAATGATCCAAAGATTATCGGAAAGTTGGTTATTTTTACGGTTTTGTAATTTTAGGAAATTTAATGTGTTAATTATTACCATTACCAAAAATCAATTAACTTTCCGATAATCTTTGGATCATTTTAAGAAACTTTTCTATGTACAACTTTTTCTCAAAACAAATATTTAAAAAACGGCAGCGAATCGCGTTTTAGCTAATTTAACGTGCTACAGCATCCTCTTAATGCAATACATATCAGGTAATTATAAATTTCATAGTACAATTTTAAATCAAGTTTTTAAATTTAGTTTTATCAAATTTAGAATAATGTCCAATGCACTAATGTACAAACCTAAATTTTCTTGATATTTAGCAGAAAAAAAAATCGAAACTTTTTTTTCTAAATCAACAAAATTGCATATTCAAAATTAATTTTTAATTTCAAACATATTTTCTTTATTTTGAATATTAGCAAAAATACAGGTACTTTACTCTTGAGCAAAAATTGCTTTTTGCCAGACCTCGTAGATGACCGACACAATTTGATATCTTATGATTGTATATTTAGGTTTTTGACCATGCAGAACTTCTTATAAAGAATAACTTTTTTCGTAAAATTAATAATAAAAAAGTTTCTCATATGACGCCAACTGACGTAGACACACTGTATGTGCTAAGGAATAGTAAAGTAACAAAAAAAATGTGCTCTCTTCCCAGAAAAAAAAAGACATAAACGATTTAATGCGCCAAACACCGGGTTTACTTAGCCTGGAAGACCACGGAAGGTAGTAAATATGCTCCGAAAACTCGGCATGACACAGTGCTGAGAGTAGCGCGTCCGCCTTAGCCGCTGTTAGTATGTTAGGGTAAATGTGGATAGTGCGGTTATTATGTACAATTACCAGGAACTATGCATAATTACCAGTGCTCGTGGTAAAGGTTGTAAAACCTTCGAATTAAATCACATTTACCGGCAATTATATAAAATTACCATACCCCTTTAGTAAATGTAGTAAATAATGAAATCAAACATCGGAATCAATTGCGAAAACCGGGAAATGAATAGGGGTGATGCCAATTTAAAAAAAGGTCGTTGCTAACCAAAACTAACCTGACCGTGACTTCGGGCACGTTGAATTTTATTTTAAAAATCCACTACATATATAGAACTCCAAGTAAAAACGACATGTAACGAGGTCTAGACGCTAATACATGCGCGGCTGCAAGTATCACCCACCCCGCGCCCTCACGCGGAAGTTTTATATATTTATCGGTAAATGTGGATAATTCACTATATTTACCATGTGCGTTGGTGATTATCTATAATTACCGGTAATTATAGATAATTACCGATTGCTTACATTTACCGTGACAAATACTTTCAATCGCTGAATCGGGTAAATAAAACGGGTTTCTGGCGGATTAAAGCGTTTATATATTTTTTCTGGTAACAAAGCACCAAAATTTTCTTGTGCCTTTATTTAGTTAAATGATTAATGAATATTTTTCTATAAACAAAATTCTTCTACAACACCGAGTAGTTAGCTAAATTTTTTATTTGTTTATTATAGAACTAATTATTTAAAAGATATTATTTTTAATTCTTGTATTTTCTTTCCTGTTCATTTACTATTCCTTAGCACACAAACCAATTTTCATTGAAATCCAGTAATTATTCTTTGATTTATTGTAATTTACAAAAACAGTCATCGAAATTTTTAATCACTCATAAATTTTTGAAAAATTAAAATTTTCAAAACCATCCCGGGGTATTATTTTCAACCTATAAAGCTACCAAAATATGTTGATAAAAACCTTAAAATCGAATAGCCGATTTTTAGTGGCCCGCTTCAGAAATTTTGATTCATTGTAAAAAACATTACTAAAACAAGCAGTCACAGCCTACTATCTTATGTTTTTTGGTCAACACCTGTTTTTATCACCCACAATGTCCCCTTAAAATAGTGATTTGACCAATTACAGGACTAACCAAAAATAAATTGCCTACAGTCACAGAGGTGAGCAAATTTTCGTGAGATTTGACGCGAAAATGTAGCAGCAGTTCAATTTTTTTTTAGGAAACTTACGATTACTGTAGCTTAGAGGGGGAGCCCTTTAGAATCAAAATTTATAGGAAAAATGTCTTTAATATTTTAACCTTACAAATGCGTTTTTAAAATATTTCGAGCAGAAGTTTGAAACACCTTGTATACCTACAAACTGCTGTAAAATCGACAAAATGTTATATTTTATGCAAATTATCTGTATACATTTTACAGTACACCTACTGCAAACCTTATCCTATTTGTACAACCAATGAAAATATAATTATATTAGTTTTTAAGTTGATTTTATGTCATGGAAAATTTTAAAAAATCAATATTTTAACTTTAAGTATCTACAAACCACTAATACACTTTAATATAGACTTCTGTTCTACATTAATTAAACTTAAAAACAAGTACTAAAATTACTTTGGTCTGTATAAAATACTAAAAAGTGGAAAGAATGTTTAAAGTACATTTTCAGTACACAAGATTTTTACACATTCCTTAAAACCGTTAAAACTTTGATTTATTATATTTCATTTTTACAGTACATAGTGTCGCTTAAAAATACAGGTTCATTTTAAAACTTTCCACCAGTTATCTTCTAAACGACATTCTGAGAAAATCGCCGAAACACGTCACATTTTTATTGAGGAACAAGTTTCACAAAAAATTGACAGATCTTCTAACCCCAATCACCAGCTGTGTACTTACCGAGAAGGCGGGTCGAGTAATACATCATTTCGGGGTTTCGATTTATACTTTATAACCCTAGAAAATAGTCAATAATTGCCTATTACAAATGGAAGCAAAAATACGCAACACTGATTTGATGCAGGTCATACTGAAACTAATAAAAGCCAGAGGCTCCACGTGGTGTTTTCTAAGCTCTTTAAAGGTCTTTTAATGGTGATACTGGTAGTAATATACAGGGTAGAAGAAAAGTACATATTTTTTTTATTTAAGAACCCTGTATATTATTTTACCATTAAAAAGATCTTTAAATGAGCTTTAAGAAAATACCACATTAAGTACATCTAACTTTATTAGTTTCGGAAATATGACCATCCAAATCAGGTATTTAGGTAATTTTTAAAGTACCGCCATTTTGTAATAGGTGAAGATATTGACTTCATATTCTAGGGTTATAAAGTACTCGTCAGGAGCTTTAAAATGATGTATCACTCGACCCGCCTTCTCATTTAAGAATTTTGGGGTGGTGGCCCTGGTGGTTAAGGGGTTAAAGGGGCGCCGTCCACTTTTTTGTAAAACGTTCCCCTCAATAAATATCTTGACGTGTTTCGGCGATTTTCTCAAATCTGTCTCTGTTTCGAAGATAACTTGAGTGGAAAGTTTTTAAATGAACACCTGCATGATGTACATTCTTATTATTTCTAGGCAACTTAATAATTTAATTATTTTTTTAGTGTTTGGAATGTGCCCTAATCTACCCTTAAGGATTAGTGATTAAATTTATTTATCACTGCTAGTTTCGGGAATGATCTGAATTGTTATTTACTTTACCGTCAATTTTTCTCTTTTTGATTATTGTAATATCAGGATGATTCGCAAGGACTGAGTTGTTGCCACCTGAAGATGAGGAATTTGCTCCAACCGCATTGGCGGATGGGCTCACCTACACAAAATAAAATTGTTTATCTATTGTGTTTCTATGCTGTTTAAAGCCATGTTCTCAATTGCTACTCAACACTGTTGTCAACAATGTTGTCTAACATGTTTTTAAAATTTAATAAAAATGCAACAAGTAATTTGTTTTTCAACAGTTACTTGTTACCGCATAAATGCTGGCGGCAACATGCTGCGACTGGTCCGCATTAACGTTTTGGCATCAAGTTATAGAAACATGTATAAAATTTTGTAATATGTTACTAAGTGAGGTTACACGGCTTAACGCTTGCAGAGTTAACCACAAACGCCTGTAGTAGAGTAGAAGATATATTATTGCATGGCTTTCGCGGTCATCTTCGTTAAGCTTGTGTTTAAGGTGCCTAGTTATTGTTGTAGATTTTGTATCCTTAAGGAATCAAAATCATATACCCATAAGGATACAAAATCTACAACGACGGCTGAATAGCCCAAAACCTTAAGTTTAGCGTTTAGCAGAGTGGAAGATGCTTTTTTTTTCATTTGTCAAACTGATTTTTATACTGGCAACACCAAACCATCGTTTAAGACGTGTATGTGTCGCAGTAAAATGACAATTTTAGGAAAATAGCAATGTCTAGGCAAATAACTTCATAAAAATAATTTCTATTTAAAAGCCATTTACCTAGGACAATGGCATTTGTCGTTGTCCTTGTTGGGCAAATGACTGACATATTTGATAACATATTAGGCGTACAGTGTGTTTTGCAGACTATAGTACATATCTCAAACATTTGTAATTTACTTGGTTAGAAGCGCTATAGATGGCCTTGTAAAACTGTTACATTGGGGGCGGTCATAGTTAGCTCTGGTTATTTTTTTATTCGCTTCTTAATTCCCTAATAAAGCAAACTAAAAAAACTATTTAACTACACAAACGAAACTATGAAACCCAATGTATCAAGTTTTCCAGTAAAACTACAAAAATTTTTATTTTTTACTTTTTAACTTATATTGACTTATAATATGGTCTTTGTCTCACGTGGCTAAGTTAAAAAAATCAAAATTAGTAAGGCATATCTTTATATACATAAAAAAATCACAAAACAATATTAAAAACAGTGGATTGCATACCTTTTTTTTATAAAAAACTTAATTATCTCAGCTTTACCAATTTGTTAGTTTGATGACATATTTTTATATACCAACATGACGAACACTGTTTAAATAATTACCAGAAGATAATTAAAATCTGTCAAAAACAGTTATTTAGGATTGAATTTAATCAAAATTCTGTTTGTCCGGTTTTTTTTGTCCAGAAGTGTATTTTGAACATTTACCAATCTTTCTGGGAGGATTTATTAAATAAATAAATAAATACTATTATTTTTAAGATACTTACTAGATTCTTAAATATGTTAGTACTGTTAGACGGAATGTCAGGCAAAATGGAGTCAGTTTCATCATCACTTGTACCCTCTTCATATGATTCTCCATGCACAGAGTGAGCACTAAAAGAAATAAAGCACCTTTGTTGATAGTTATTAAAAGCATTTTTTTAATTTTTAACACCCCGTTGTTCAAAATCTACGACGTTTAGGACATATGTTTATATGAAGTTTTTTTATTATTTTTTGTTGTAGAATCGTTTGGTTAAGTTTGTCGGTTGAGTTACTGGACACTCCTGTATGTATGTAGGTAATTTGATTGAAATTGATGAAAACTTTGATGTCTATTGGTGCCTAAACGGTGAGGTTTATCGACTTTAATAAAGAGTACCTTATTTTTTAAGTTTTTGATTGTCTATAAAATGGCGTCCCCAGCTTTGCGATATCTGTCAAAATAAAAAGTTATGATGTAAATAAATTTTAAGTTTTAGATAAAGTGCCCTCTGGCGATATTTTAAAAAAGTACATTTGTCTTAAAATTTTAGAATCTGCAAAGCTCGATTTGTGTGCCAAATATCAACTGGATTGGTTAAAAAAATAAATGGCGAAAAAACCAAAATAAAAATTGAACTTTGTCGGCTTGTAACTCGAAAACGAATGACATTAAAAAAATATTATATGAAGCTCTTACCCTTATTTTGTCAAGTAGAATCACCCCTCAAGTTTCGTGATCGATTTTTGAATCACCCTGTATTTTAAGAATTAAATAAACACCTAGACTATTGAAAAATTTGAT
>JACEGR010012700.1:0-10892 GCA_014170235.1 Listronotus bonariensis | reverse complement strand
ACCGCAAAATTATTTCGATTTATTCCACAATTTATCATCTAAAGTAAATTCTAACAGCCACAGAAGCTCTATATAAACTTCCATCATAATACGCATTTGTATTATGATTTCCTGACAATATAATACCCAAGACTTATAAATAATCTTGGAACGCGTATAGTTCTTATGATATTTAAGACCGTATATATTCCGAAAGACCACCGTGGTTGTCATGGAGTTGGCATATTACTTCTTGTCTTAGATACTTATATGACTTAAAACAGTTACTATATATGAAGTGATTTAGTAAAGGCATTAGGAGAAGAGGAGAATATAAAAACCGGTGAACTGTATCGTATTTTAAAATGGAATGTATTATTTGTTTTTTTTTTTGTAGTTAGCATAACTAAAAACTTTAACGGTTTAATATTGAAATAAGTTAAATTTTAAAACTATGTAATATTATTTAAATTTCTTTTTAACACGCTTTTATTAACTTGGGTTGTAACTATCTATCTATCAATCTATCTATCTGGCTGCCTATGTAACGGAATCTTTGAGCCTAATTTTAACCAACTTCCAGCTATTCGATTTCTTTGAAACTTTGCACACGTATTAAGGAAACATGACAATGCAATAATCTGCAAACAGTATCCCGTTATCTTTTTTTAATCGCCAGGAAAAAAAATTCCATTATATTATAAAAACAACACCTAGGTTGCCATCTGTTGGCAACATTTCAAACTTTGCTATTAAATGAAGAAGAAATTTTTAGTGGGTTGCAATATGTTGGCAACGGTCCAAACATTGCCTGGATTGCCATCTGTTGGCAAAATTTCAAACTTTGCTACTTAATGAAGAAGAAATTTTTTAGTGAGTTGCAATCTGTTGGAAAAATTTTAAAATTTGCTACTCTTGTTCATTAAAAATTTTTTCGCCATTTTGTCAAGAGTAGCAAAAATAAAAAATGAAAAATAATTAATAGTTTAAAAAACTAAAAAAACACGCTTTTATATGCAACCGAACTAAAAATTAGAAAATAATTTTTCATTAAAAAAAATATTGTCATTTCATAGTAAAAAGCGTGGGGTGATAAATATATTAAATGTTATAATTATTATATTTGCAAATATCTATGATGGAAAAGTTATGAAAAAATAGTAAAATGCACCCCACGCTTTTTACTATGAAATGACAATATTTTTTTAATGAAAAATTATTTTCTAATTTTTAGTTCGGTTGCATATAAAAGCGTGTTTTTAGTTTTTTTAAACTATTAATTATTATTAACACGCTTTTATTAACTTGGGTTGTAACTATGTAACGGAATCTTTGAGCCTAATTTTTACCAACTTCCAGCTATTCAATTTCTTTGAAACTTTGCACACGTATCAAGGACCGATGACAATGCAATAATTTAAAAACAGTATCCCGTTAAGTTCCAGCATTTTCCAGGAAAACCGGAAAAGTGAAAAATCGTACGTTCTGGCGGAGGCGCCAGATTAGACAATTGAATAATCGAACTTGACAACATTTGCCGACGGGTTGGGGACCGGGATAAGGTTGCAACACCTTAGTTAAACAAGCGTGCGTCCACCCATAGGAAGCAACCCCTCGGCAAACGACAGGAAGACCGTGGGGTTAACAAGAACCCCGTTAAACGGGTACAAACCCCGTTACATGCAGACCAACCTGAAACTTGTTCGGAGTAGTTGCGTTCTGAAACCCCATGCAACAGTGAAGCTTTAAATAAAATGATTAGATTACGAAATAGTTCGTGAAACATTTCAATATCACATGACCGCAGAAAACTAATTGATATATCGAACTAAAAAATGAAAAATCAAGAATTGTGTTCAAAAAAAAAAAAGAAAAAGGAATACTGTGAACTGGTTAGTTCTGGTTAGTTTTCAATTTCTTTGAAACTTAGCACACGCATCAAGGACCGATGACAATGCAATAATTTAAAAACAGTATCCCGTTATCCTGATTTTAGGACCGCCATCGCCAGGATAAATAAATTCCTTAATAATCGTTTTTAATTATGGCGAATGCGCAAGGGCAATTGATGCATAACTTGCTGCGTTTTTTTAATTGACTTTTTTAAATTTTATAATAAAAGGTGTAAAATATATAGAAATACGGAGTTCTAAAAGGTGAAAATTATGTGGCCACTTAAGCTTTAAATCAAGAATGCATGACGAAGAAATTTTTAGTGAATAAACTGGAGCATTTATTTTAAAAACTATTTGATATATCGAACTAAAAATGAAAAATAAATAATAGTTTAAAAAACTAAAAAACACGCTTTTATATGCAACCAAACTAAAAATTAGAAAATAATTTTTCATTACAAAGAGTTTGTCAGTCACTTCAGAGTAAAAAGCGTGGGGTGCATTTTACTATTTTTTCATAACTTTTCCCTCATAGATATTTGCAAATAGAATAATTATAACATTTAATATATTAAGCACCCCACGCTTTTTACTCTGAAGTGAAGAATGCATGACGAAGAAATTTTTTAGTGAATAAACTGGAGCATTTATTTTAAAAAACTATTTGATATATCGAACTAAAAAATGAAAAATAAATAATAGTTTAAAAAAACTAAAAAACACGCTTTTATATGCAACCAAACTAAAAATTAGAAAATAATTTTTCATTACAAAGAGTTTGTCAGTCACTTCAGAGTAAAAAGCGTGGGGTGCATTTTACTATTTTTTCATAACTTTTCCCTCATAGATATTTGCAAATAGAATAATTATAACATTTAATATATTAAGCACCCCACGCTTTTTACTCTGAAGTGAAGAATGCATGACGAAGAAATTTTTAGTGAATAAACTGGAGCATTTATTTTAAAAAACTATTTGATATATCGAACTAAAAAATGAAAAATAAATAATAGTTTAAAAAACTAAAAAACACGCTTTTATATGCAACCAAACTAAAAATTAGAAAATAATTTTTCATTACAAAGAGTTTGTCAGTCACTTCAGAGTAAAAAGCGTGGGGTGCATTTTACTATTTTTTCATAACTTTTCCCTCATAGATATTTGCAAATAGAATAATTATAACATTTAATATATTAAGCACCCCACGCTTTTACTCTGAAGTGACTGACAAACTCTTTGTAATGAAAAATTATTTTCTAATTTTTAGTTCGGTTGCATATAAAAGCGTGTTTTTTAGTTTTTTAAACTATTATTTATTATATTTTGTTTACCACATACTTTAATTCAAAATTTTAGTTTAAAGATGGAGTAAAATTTAAAACATTAACAAAACAATTAAACCTGCTTTCATAGGATGCTGCTTATTTATAGGGTATGATTGTTTTTTTTTCACCATAGTTATAAATAGATTTCAAATATACCCAAAAAAAAATAACGAGCTCAATTGCATAAATTTAAATTTAACCTGACCTCCAAGACATCCAAAGTGAAATTAACATGGAAAAAATTAGGATATTGTTTTGGATTTTTAAAGTTATCCACTAATAAACAGATTATATGGACACTTGATAATTTTTGTTAAAAATTTAACGCTCCACAAAAACAGTCCCCATAATTTTTGCTTAATTAAAGTTTGCAAAAAATCATAACATAGAGCCTTAAAAACCATAACACATAGACAATTTAGGGAAAAGGGACAATCTAACTAAATACCAGCATGTAAACAGGCGTGACTAATAGTGCTTGTTCTGTTATTCTATTACTCGCCGATTTACCAAAACCATAGATATGTCACATTTAGACATGCAGAAACCAAAGAGGATAGACAAGGATAGAGGATCAATCGTCGTTTCGAAAAGTGGCACAATTTGAAGAAAGGGTCTGCGGGATGGCAAGGCATGCGCATACGCACTCCCAATGTCAAAATCGGCGGTATATTCAAAAACATTGATTTATTGAGTAAATATACATAAAACATTAATAAAAAGTGTAAAATGTGGTTTATACTGAAATTTATTAATATTTTAATGACTAAATATTGGTAATTTAGTGCTAATGGTACATTAAAATCTATTTGGTAGAAGACTATTTTTTTCTTAGATTGGAATAGGTTAATGTGGCAAAATGTATAGGTATAAATTTTAGGGAAATGAGAACTGAAAATAAAAATCTAAATAGAATTATTTCTTGAAAACTAAACTTTTATTGCGAGATTACTTATTTAGCATAAAAAATGGTACTAAATGTAAAAGAAGTGTATAATTTTAAGAAATATGATAATAGCATGCTCAAACTTACCAACCAAATAAATTTTAGATTTATGTTGATTCTATTTAGTTGAAAGGTATTATAGTCTATAAGTTAATATTACCTACTTATACTAAGAAAAGCGTAGTAGGATTTCAGTTTCCATAGGCCACTGTACTTGGTCCATTTTATTCGATAAGCAGATAAGATTGTAGGTTTTAATTAACAATGAAAATTTAAGTTTCCACATTACTGGATACTTATTTTGAAATAAAATACTTTTGTAAAAGAAGCTCAAAAATGCTCGTTATTGCAGAAAAAAATCCTAATCCTAAACATCTTTTTTCCACAAATTTTCAATATTGACAAAAATAAGTGTACTTTCCTTTTAACATAAATTTATATTTTTCAAGATATTTCATATACCTACCACTGAAAACAATTAATATCAAATGGTTAAATTTTTTCGTAAAATTAATAAAAAGTTTGCCTTATGGTACGTATGGTAACTTAAGTAGACATACTCTATATCATGGTTTGTACCTTAACTGGGTCAGTTATTAAGTTTCTTAAGTGTTTAGGCTTTAGGCCTTTTTATTTTGTCGCTTTAGTATAATTTTTATCACTATTAATACTTTTTAAACTGATCATTTGTCTGACTTTTACAGTTCATGCAAATTTTTTAAATAGAGTGACGCACACAGAAATCCTCTATTGGTTCATTGTGCTTTTACCTCCAGCAAGATATTCATTAAATATATTTTACGGATGTATATAAAATATTAATGTATATAATGTTTTGTTACATAAATAAATCCTAGATAAAGTGTTAATTTGTTTTTATTCAAAAAAAAAAAAAAAAAAAAAAAAAAAACGTAAATAATTTAAAAAATAATTTATTAAAAAAAACCATAAATTTCCACAAATTTTGTTTCAATAATTTGTATCTATAACGCAGGTCACACGTAAATTCAAACCGAATAAAACACAAAACAAATATACAGCCACAACAAACAGAAAACATCAGCCATATTGAACATGTGAAAGTCAAGAGTTTTGACATTTATAACAGCCAATAGCAAGCCGGAAAAACAACCTCCCATGCGCATGACGAGTAATCCCGCTGTGTTAAGTTAACCATCAAACCGGTGAAAGTTCGCAAGATATTTGGCTGATAGTATTGATTCAGACACAAAAATGTTACGTAAAAAGTGCGTACTGAAACAAAAAATTCTAAATAAATCCATACTTTTAACCAAGCACGTCCTTTTTACCAACGTTAAGCAAGAATAAAATAAAACTTTGACGAGCTCTTTTGGTCGCTGAACACAATCACCAGTCGCAGGTATGTGCCATTCCTTAATTGGTGGGGGTAAATCAACTGTTTCTCTCTCCTTGTCCATGCTCCTTGGCAGAAACCTTCAAATACCAGAATTTGTTTTAGGCTGTGTTTATGACGGAAAGATTTTAAGCCGCGTACAGATCTGCACACGCATACGCTGAGTAACTACACACACGCATGTGTGCTCAAACCGTGCGCGCTCAGATCATTCGTCGGAAATTTTTATTGCTACGTATGCGTGCGTGCTCAAACAGGAAAATCTGGCAACGGTGCCGATATTACTATTAAATTCTTTATACCCAATACCTTTCAGATACCAAATTTGATAGATGTAGCTTTAACGGTTTTAAAGATATTTACCAGTTGCATTACTTTTTCTAACTCAGTATTGCGTCAATAATATTACTTCAATAATATTGACTGTGTAAGGGATGCTTTACACTAACGGGAAAAAATAAAAATATAACATTTTTAATGTTTATCTTACAAATAAAAGACTATTTTATTTAAAATACCAAGTAAAGTTAAAACGATACTGCAAATGTAAAGTAAGGATATTAAAATTCCTACCCCTTTATCTTTTGGATGAGACAAGATATCGAGATCGGGTAAAATTTGAGTTAAGGGGTTAAGCTTAAGCTAAACAAAGTGGCGTTTAGTAGAAAATTAAAGAGTCTTTAAAACGAGATGTTATGTGACTACCCTTTTGATTTAAAAGAAAACTATGCCACCTTACCGAAGTTATTTTTAGGTCAAAAAGTAGTTTAATGATATTCTTTTACCTAAATTTAACCCGATCCCGCTATCTTGTTGCATTTAAAAGATAGAAAAAGAAAGACTTTTAATATCCCTACTGTATGTAACAGCAGACAAGTAAAATATTTTAATAAAATTAATTTCCTTGTTCCTACAAGTAATGATGTACATTTATTTTTAACACGCTTTTATTAACTTGGGTTGTAACTTCTATCCATCTATCTATCCATCTATGAATGTAACGGAATCTTTGAGCCTAATTTTAACCAACTTCCAGCTATTCGATTTCTTTGAAACTTTGCACACGTATTAAGGACCCATGACAATGCAATAATCTGCAAACAGTATCCCGTTATCCTGGTTTGGATCGCCAGGAAAAAAAATCCATTATATTATTATAACCACTGCTTGATACCACCAAGTGTCATCTGTCACCTGTACGTCCCAGTGGTACCAACCACCGGCTATTTCAAGAGTTTGATCTGAATCGATTTTACTCAAATTTTATATTAGGTTATTTTCAGAAAGTCCATCTGAAAAACTTTGCTACTCTTGACAAAATGGCGAAAAAATTTTTTAGTGGGTTGCCATCTGTTGGCAACATTCCAAACTTTTATACATACATAAATGCATATCGAACTAAAAAATGAAAAATAAATAATAGTTTAAAAAACTAAAAAACACGCTTTTATATGCAACCGAACTAAAAATTTGAAAATAATTTTTCATTAAAAAATATTTTCACTTCATAGTAAAAAGCGTGGGGTGCATTTTACTATTTTTTCATAACTTTTCCGTAATAGATATTGGCAAATATAATAATTATAACATTTAATATATTAAGCACCCCACGCTTTTTACTATGAAGTGAAAATATTTTTTTTAATGAAAAAATATTTTCTAATTTTTAGTTCGGTTGCATATAAAAGCGTGTTTTTTTAGTTTTTTAAACTATTATTTTTCTAGTTTAAAATTGTAATTTTCCTGAGAATAAGAAAAACCCAAAATTTCTAAATAACCCAGGCTAACTAAAAGTATTTTAAGTAGTTTTCTCTTTGTGACAACCCACGGAGGCTTATGTCTAAGTATCAGAATCCCGTGGGTGTCGGTTTATTAGATGTTTAACCCATCTTTTCCCCTGTTCCGCCAAAGTTGTCCTAGCACTAAAACATGCAATATTTGCATTTAACAGCACCTTGTAGACAACACGGTAGTACCACTACATATGTTATTTCTAAATAACTACTACTTAGAGATATCTCCCCGGCTGGGGATCGAACCGGCGACTTCTGGTTTCCATGATCAAGGCGCGCCAACCGCACCGGGGAGACATAAGCGACAGACATTGCGTAAGTTTTTCTGTAATTTCTGCATTCTAGTTGACAAGAATGCTAAGGGTAAACTATTTAATTCCTATTAAGATTTCTGCAAAATTGTGTTAGTATTTATGTAAAGGTTGCCTTAAAACCGATGCGTGAGAGTTAGATGACTGATGTGACCTTAAGTACTTCAATCAAAAATCAATGGCTACTTTTATAATGCCAAGATCTTATTCTTATTCTTATTAGTCAAAATTAAAAAAAAATAAATAAAACTTAATATATGCGTTTTCTGGTTCATATTTTTTAAGTTCAAACAAATTCCTATGCAAATATCTGTTACTTAAACCATTTGAACCAAAAATATACATTTAAAATGTATATTTTAAGAAACAAAACAAATATTCGTTTCACAATAATCTGAAATGGTAATAAAATATCATTCCTTTAAATGGCAGACATAGATATAAATTATCATTACTAAAATTATAATGTAATTTCTGGCCCCCTGTGGAGTAAAATCACTAAAACAGAACATTATTTCCATATAGAAACCATAAACTTCTTAGACTAGTTTTTAGGATGGATACAATATTGGATTTATTTTTTCCTTATCTGGTTTTTGTATGGTGTAGTGGTTCATTCTCTAAATGCCAATAATAACGGAAGAAACGAAACTTGGTTTTTAGCATGAATATATCCAGGGCCGGCCCGGGAAAAAGTGGCGCCTGAGGCGGCTACAATTTTGCCGCCCTAAGCTTAGAATTCGAGATTAGCTGAATATAGCCAGTATTTTTAAGTAATATTTTACATGATTAAAATAAATGTCGTATAATTTAGAATAACTAATTATCAGGCTTTTTCTAAATCAAAAAAATTTCAAAATCGGGTAAAAAATGTGTTTTTGACATAGGATGATAAAGTTTGCTTTATTACTTTGTTTAAAGAACTAAAAAACTTTTCTTGTCAAAGAGTGTAATTTACTCATACAGTGAGGGCGCGTGGGTTGGAATAAATTCATTTTAAAGTTGATGTTTTGTTTTTGAAAAAAAAATTAAATAGATCGATCTTTTGGCTGCGGTTTCTTCCTAGTAAATCCGTCTATAAAGGGTGGCCAGAGGGGCGACCCAAAAATAAGACTCTCAGCTTCATTTCTCTTAACTTCTTTTCTCTACATTTTTTAATTACGCATTAAATTTTAATTATGTTTTATGTGGCCTGTCTTATATCTAAAGTTGAAAATCATCGAAGAAATTAACCATCGATTTCTTTTAAATTTGTGAAAACATGAAAGTAAACCCTTCATTTAAAATTCAAAAATTTATTTTTTGCAAAATGATCAGACATGTTGCAATTGGTTTTTAGATACAGTTTTTTTGGTAATTATACTTAAGTCAAATGCTGTGTATAAAGTTAACCGTTATTAATAAATTTACCATTTATGTAAAGACACATAAATTGAAACAAATTCTAGAAAACCAACAAAGATTTATGTAATTAAGCGTTATTTCAAAAACTAACCAATTAATTTTAAATGAATTTGGTTTAATTAACTCGTCTTTAAGGTATAATTTAAACGGGATTTAAAATTTTGTAATGAAAATTCAAATAAAAAACTTTAGTTGTCATGTCATAAGCTAAAGTGTAACGGTAATGGTGCTTTTCATTTTATTATAATGTTACAAAAAAATATAACATTTAGGTATTAATTTACGATACTCGTAGATAATTGGTTAAATAATTGGTTCCCAAAGAGTGCGCCGCGGCGTCCCAGGGGTGCCACAACGGGTAATTGGCGGCGGCTCCAGGGACTGTTAACGATCGAGATATAAAGCACATACTTTATACATTGTACTTTACATGCAGCACTTTCTTTGACCAAACTGTATACATATTGCGAGTGAGGGCGCCCTGACAAAATACTAAACCTGGAAGTGCGCCGAACTCCAAAAGAGTTTAAGAGTCCCTCATATGACTTTTTGTTTGACCTCCGGAAAGTGCGAACGTGCGTAGAGTACTACAAAGTTCTTTCCGGGGTGGCGATGGCGGTTAGAGGTGCCGTACGGACGTTTTTACCTTCGGGGATCAAGGAAAGATTCTCGCTAAATTAACGGCATCTTTCTTCTGGAGCTAAGCGCTGTGAGCGAAGATTCCTATAAGCTGATGGTATCCTGTTTGGTGTTGAACACAAGGTATTTCTCAAATGGCGGGAAATAGATGGGCGTGCCATGGGAACTGTCAGTAGTGAAAGTGAAGGGTATGCGTAACACCAGTAGCAGGTCTTGGATTGACAGTTGACAATTTATGCATTGCATCGATTGTATAATTATTTTTGTTTTCTTTTTGGAATTTCTGGGAGCTACGAGCTCGATTATCCAGATTTTCCGCCGACGAAGCCCTGGAAAGCATAGTCCGAAAGGGGAAGAGTGGTGGATTGGACCTGAAAGGACCAAAACCAAGAAAAAAAAATAGAATAGAATTGAATTCCTTTAAGGAATTCAATTCTATTGAATTCCTTTTTTTAGAACAAATCATATATGCCACCTCGTACATCCAAAAAGTCACAGATAGGACTTTTAGTTTAAACTGCAAAAACTTTTGATACCACATTTATAATCGAGAAATATAAACAAGGCCAAGAGGTCTCTTAATAGCACATAAGTCCGTATATCATACCTGTTAGTGTGAGAATAAGTTCTAAGCCATCCTATAAATATCAAGGTTGGAGATCTGCGCCTATAATTACTACAACTGAATGTCATTTAAGGTAAACTAAAGTTTGATCTCGATCGTGATCCCTCCAATAAACAAAGGAAAATGTTATGTCGGAAAAAGGGTTATTCGACGGAAATGGAGGAAAACTCTTTTAAAGTTTTTAAAGATGTTTAATAAAAGAAAATAAAAAAATAAATTTCTTATTTATTATGAAGAACTATTCTGTCCTTGCAAGAGCAGAATATAAATAATCATAAAGATATAGTATATTACATTACAAGTGTGGAAAATGACTAATTTCACACGAGTGGGAATATTGTAGCACGAGGCGTTAGCCGAGTGCGACAAACCCACGAGTGTAAGAAAGTCATTTTCACACGAGTACTGTACACTATTTTTCCTACGACCACAAATTATTCACCAAAAAATAAATAAATTAAAGTTTGTCTGTTCAGAAAAAATAAAAAACAATTGAGAACTTTGCAACACTAGGGTGATATTTACTTTACTTTTACATCGAAAATCACCTACCTAGAAGCATTATATAACTTTTATCATTTTGGAATTTAAAAAGGCCCT
>JACEGR010012699.1:0-10894 GCA_014170235.1 Listronotus bonariensis | reverse complement strand
TAGTCCATTTCTTATTCTGTGATAGCAGAAAATGTCACGTTCGTCCTAAACAGGTCATAAACCAGCCATAAACCATCGGCGTCACATTTTTTAATACGTAAAATTCACATATTCTGAGAGCTAAAATGAGGTTAAATTATAGCTTATTAAAAATTAAATTTTATACAATAATTACATTAAAAAACTCGATTTTAAAAAGAAATGTAAAAGTAATTATTTAATTAAATTAATTCTAGTATTTATTAAATTGTTATATGGCATTTGTTTTATAGGCATTTACGAATTAACCCGGACGGGGCAAGAAAAAATGGTGCTTTAAGACACCTATATTCCTACATACTTAATTATCGCTCGTTGTTTAGATCGTAGGTATTTACCCATTAGCAAAAATAAAAAAAGGTAGCATTTAAACACGTACATTTGAAAAGGTAATTAAATATTGAGTTTTAAGGGGTTTCTCGATAATACATTATTAATTTACTTTTACTTACTTTACATTATCGTTATGGATATTGCCCCCTACCACTCTAGACTAGCAGAAAAATAACCTGCGTCTTCTTGGCAAAAAACGGAAATTAAAAAATGGCTGAATGAAAAGAGATACCTCACAAAGATAATATGGTAAAAAAGAGCTTTTAAAAAAGTAAGAGAAGTCAAATATAAATATAAAAGATATGTTATTGATGAGATGACTATGGAACGTGGTACCATTGTACTTCGCTTATCACCTTATCATTTTAAACTTAATCCTATTGAATATAATATGGGCACAGGTGAAAGGGTTAGAAGCGAGGAATAATACCACTTTTAAATTAAAAGATGTAAAGATACTTTTAAAGCAGTCGCTAAAAATATAACCGAAGAAAGCTGGAGCAAAGCTGTCACTCACGTTATAAAAGAAGAAAACAAGATGTGGAAGCTTGACAATTTAATATTGTATTTTTTTATTAATTATTTTATCTGTGGATAGGTTTTAACTACTTATTTCAATGCTTTATTTAGAAATATCGCCAAATCATTACAAAATAAAATGGTCAACTCTTATTAAATGCATGAATATAAACTTAACAAACGTAACATCTTATTTGTGAACGTTGTATTGTAAATTAACATAAAAATGTCAAGAATTTTTAAAATAGACCTGGGCAAAAAATCAAATATTGAAATTTGTAAAAAATATTTTTTAACGATAAATTATTCATCCCAATATATTTATTTTAAAAATGTGTTTAAAATATAATTTACAACTGAAATATTTACGCGATATAAATTAATTAAATTTATTTACAACATTTTATATGTCTTACTTTTTTCCTAATTTATTTTCATTCTTATTTGTTTGATTTTTTTTTAACTTTAAAACTTTTGGACTATGTACAGGTTATTATTAACTTATTATAATACCACTATCCTATATTATTATCCCCATTACAATATCGTAAAACTTGCAGCCAACATGCTCCGACACTGGAAGGTTAATTTTCTAAAAATATTCAACTAAACCATTGTTAAAATGTTTATGGCCCTATTGTAATGCATTATTTACAGAGTGTGTCGAACCAAATACCTAAAAAACTATATGTTTATTGGTTTCTTTACATTGAAAAGAGATTAGAGACTTGCCCTGTAATAAAACCTTTTTGAATTTATAATACCCTCTCCAGCTATCACTGAATAAGAAATGGACTTTTGGTCCAAAACTGCGTTATTTTAATTTTAAGTATATCTTGGTAGACATCGTCAAAAAGCTTATAAAAAGTCATAGCTAGTGTGGTTTTCATTAAAAAATGTGAGTTTATATCGTAGCTTAAAAACAGAGTACTATCAAAGACAATTCTAGTTTCACTAACTATAATTGTTTTTGGTACTGCTACTATCTAAACATCGGATTTAACCTTTTCATTAGTATCCTATATATGGTACCTGCGGCATATAAGGCCCATCACCCAAAGTTAAATGTAAAACAAACCTCGAATGATTAAAAAAAAGGCAAAATTTTGTTTAGATTAAAGATTGCTTATTTATTGTAAGAATAAGATAAAAATAAAATAACAAGAATAAATATGGAACCAAGTATAAAAATAATTAAAAACCATATCTTTTATGGGCCTTATTAAGCTACCATAGTATAATAAGGCCCAAAAATATATTGTTTTTGTTTTAGAGAAAATAATTAAAAAACTTTTAATATTTCTTATCCTAATAAATCTTTGATTTATTATTTATAATTAGTTTCCTTTCTCCTGGGCTTACTTTTAAGCCATTAGTCTTAATAAGTTCTTTAGCTACCCAAGCAGCACAAAAGTCCTCTTTTATTGACTTTTACAAGATATGATCTACTTTAGTGAGCCTTATTAGCCCCTGTACACAATTTTGTAAAACCACCAATATACAACAAAATAACTTTTTTCTTTAATAAAAATACGCAAATTATCAAACAGCGATAACTAAAAATTCATAAGAAAAAATTATAACGTCAATAATAAAATCTAAATACTTATAGTTTTCTGTTGCCAATATTAATAAATCCTTATGATGATACCACAGCCTCCAATATATTTTGTCGCGAGTTTTTAAATGTGGGCCCCTCTAAGACCCCGGGTCTTTTATGCCTCAGGTACCTTATTCTAGAAAGTGTTTTTATTCTTACCCATCTCTGGTAGTCAGCAGGTGTTCCTCGCATGTACATCATGCCGTTAAAGACACTAGTACCTCCAAGAACTTTTCCTCGTGGCCATGTGCAAACTCCACCATTGGAAAGACATGCTTTTTCTGATGGTTGTGTAGTAAAATTCCAATCAATAAAGCTATTTTGGAAGGCAGGAACAGCTGGTATCTAGATTTAAGGTAAATATAAATTATTATTTAAAACAAGAGCTGATATCTATAACAAAGAGAAACAGTTTTTTAAGTGGATGTCTTTATTTAAGAGGAAAAATAACACAGCCCCACAAAAAAAAGTTTATACACAAAACTGGCCCCACAGTCCGAAAATGACCTCTTTAGGCCCTTAAACACGGTTTCCCGGATAAGGCGTGGTCAATGGTGCATTCTGCAGCCAAAGCCGGATTTGTGCTTGTTAGGTCTACGAATTGAACTTTCCTGTTTGAGTTCGGAAAATGACCCCTTAGGGGCCGAATAATTGCGTTTAAGAAGTAGCAATCACCTTACAATATGTGCCAAAAGTTTCTGGCCTGGTAAACTTTCCAGTTTGGAACTAAAAACGACCCGAACGAAGGCTCTTAAGCTTTATAATACAAATAGAAAAGGTTTTTTTAATGATTAAGCAAATTTCAAAAACTTTCTCAAAAAATGAATTTTTCATTACATACAAAATGCTGGTATGTATGAAATAAAAATGTATTTTTAACTTAGATGGAATAACAGTAAAAATGGTCATAAAAATTAACTTACAGCAAACTTATAGTTTTGTTAAGTGCATAATAACTATGTATGAAAAAGTCAACTGCAATTTTGATTTCTTTTTTTTATTAAAAATAGTCCGCTAATGGCTTATTATTTTTGTTTTGTTTTTTTGTCAACTTTAAATAAAAACAATTAAAAACTTCTATTGAAAAAAATGAAAAAAAAACACAAAATATTTTTCATTATACTCGTATATTCTGTACTTGTAATGTTAAAAAGTTTCTGAATATTTTAAAAAAGTTTAATAAAAGTTATAACTAAAAGTAAGAAAAATTACTTTGAAAAAGGTACTTTGATTTTGTAAAATGAAACAAAATTGTTTTAGGGAATAAAATTTTATGTTTAATTGTAAAGTTAAAGCAATAAAGTAAAAAGAAAAGCTGTTGGCATTTTTAACAGTTAAAATTAAAAATTAATTACTGGGCCTAAAGAAATGAAATTTAAAATATTTTAAAGATTTTGATAAAATTTGCTAGGTATGCCGTGTAGAGTAATGGAATATGTGGATTTTCCTTAAAAAAGTTTATTTATTTATTTTAGTAATTTACATTTGACGGTTGATAAAACAATTTAACGACAGTAAGCAGATACTTGAAATGTGAACATACCCGTGTGTTGCCTAGAAAAACCTATTTTTTTTAATTCGCTCCTTTATACCACGTATTTAAAAAATATATAATAAACACGGTAAAATAACGACAAAAACTTTTGGTTTAACTTTAAATTTTGCCATAAAATACATTAGGTCTAAAAATCAATTGTTTTCTAGAAAATTAAGTCGTAAATAATTAAATTATCCTTAGCATTGGGCAACGTTGAAACACGATCGCGATACAAGCTTACAAGGACCGCTTATTTATTGAATTGTTTACGTTGGTATATTTATCATTTTAGGTTTATTGGTAAAGTTTTTGGATATCTTGTTAATCAAAAATTTAATAATCCCTTGTAGTAACAAATGCCTATACTGGTTAGTTTTTATTTATATTTATATATATATATATATATATATATATATATAAATATATATATATATATATATATATATATATATATATATATATATATATATATATATATATATATACATATATATATATATACATATATATATATATATATATATATATATATATATATATATATATATATATATATATATATATATATATACATATATATATATATATATATATATATATATATATATATATATATATATATATATATATATATATATATATATATATATATATATATATATATATATATATTTAATTCTGTTAAAAACTGGCCAAGTTAAATCTAACCTACTTTGGGACCTTATAACTACATACGTAGTGGAAAAAAGTATGGAAACTTTTTAAGATTACGATTATTTTTTGTTTCTGCAATATTATTTCCGCATACACATAATTAGAATATTAGAATATAAATTGACGTAGCATTATTTATTTTTTTAGAAAATTGTTTTTGTTAGGATTCTTGTTTATAAATAATAAGAAATTTACAAAAACAGTTGGAAAAAAGTATGGAAACTTTTATTATTTCATAAAAAAAATGTTACAAACATATGATTGACACTTTTTTAGTATTTTGTAGAATACCCTTTAGCATCTAAGACTGCCTGGCACCTTTTAGGCATAGAGTCAACCAATTTTTGAAGTGTCTCTACAGGAATTTGGGACCACTCTGATTTAATAATATTAAACAGTTGTTGTTGATTTTTGATATTAGAAGGAATTCGAATACGGCGATCTAAGACGTCCCAAAGATGTTCAATAGGACTTAAGTCTGGGGATTGAGATGGCCATTCAAGTACAGTTATGTTTTTCTCACCAAACCAATCTTTTACTAACTTAGATGAATGTTTTGGGTCATTGTCCTGTTGAAAAATCCATTGCAATGGCATATCTTCTTCTGCAAATGGTAACATTGTATTTTCCAATATCTCTTTGTATTGAAATCGGTCCATTTTACCCTGCACTTGAATGATTGGTCCTGTCCCCGATCGAGAAAAACATCCCCAGACCATTATGTTCCCTCCTCCATGCTTCACAGTAGGAATTTGGTACTTTGCTTTAAATCTTGCGCCAGCCGGTCTTCTTATATATCGTCTGCCATCAGATCCAAATAGTGAAAATTTACTTTCGTCACTTCACAGAACGGTATTCCATTTTTCTTGAGACCAATTAATGTGAGTTCTAGCAAATTCCATTCGAGCCTTTCTATGTTTTTTGGACAAAAGCGGCTTTTTAACAGCGACTCTTCCATAAAGCCCTCCATCAAGTAGACGGTTTCTTACGGTTCTACTTGTCACGTTAACACCAAATTGCTCAGAGATTTCAGTGGTAATTTGACTGGAAGTTTTTCTGGGATCAAGTTTTGAGATCCTTAAAATAGTTTTATCAATTCGGGAAGTAGTTTTACGAGGTCTTTCCGACTTCGGCGCAGTTCTTACATCACCACGACTTTCATATTTTTGTATTATTTTCGTTACCGCATTTTTAGTAATATTTAGAGATTTTGCAATTTTTGATTTTTTTCTTTCCATTTTAAATAAGTCAACAATTTTTTGTTTAAAGTCATTTGAAAAATAACGGTGCCTTGGCATGATAAATTTAATAAATTAATACCGTACACGATATTTGCTCTGTAGAACTAAGACTAAATTTTTTAGAACCTAAAATATGAATAGTTTCCATACTTATTTCCAACCACAAATTCCTTATCACAAAAAAAAAAAACATAAACAAAATTTCTTCTTGAATTCCTAAACACGATAATGTACTTCAGTGGCATTCCTACATTTTAGCAAACATTAAAAGGTTCCTGACAAATTTATTATTTAATTATACGAACAATCTTAAAAGTTTCCATACATTTTTCCACTACTGTACTTGGATTTTGTACAGAACTTGGCACTCATTCTTTTGCGGCGAAGTCCACAGCCAAGAGTAATTTTAGTAATGAACTTGGCTTGCCTATCCCCCACTTATGTTTTTGGTGAAATATCATTACTTTTTGCAAAGAAAACTAGGCAGGTATTTAGATTTAATATTTTTTCTTGCGTTTCCGATGCAAGGTTTTCTTTTTTGCTTTTGTCTACATTTTTTAACCTAAAGCTACAATTTTTTTGGAGATCCCCCGTAACCCTTCGTATTTTTTAACTTTTTTAATTTTCAGATTTTTTCCGCTTACACATAATTACCAAGCTGAAGTTCAAATTTCATTAAAATCATCTGAAAGTGAGTTAGATTTTTGATGTATATGCCAGTCACTCATTCAATCAGTGGAAAATTGACGACTTTAGACCTTTATATCTTTATATCTCTTTGAGCTATCTTTATTAAATTTTAAGCTTTTAGTTATTCTTATGGATATAAATAAACACACATAGTTTTATGGGTTTACGTTAAATAAAGCTGAATTTATAGATTGATTATTTCTGTTACCGATCGCCGTTTGACGTTTCGTTTCTAATATGGTATATGAAAACGGTAAACAGGAAATATAAATTAACAAATGCAAAGTTCTTGTTTTATCTTCTAACTGAAAACGTCAAAGGGCAAACGGAACCAGAAACGTCAATCTATAAATCTAGGTTAAGTTTTGAATTATGGAAGAGTCAAGAGGCATCAAGTGGTTCGTGTAATATTACACACGATGCTGTAGACAGTTCTTTTGGTTAAACTTATTGGACACGCTGTCGCGTGTCTAGATATATGCTTTTGAATAATATAATTAAAAAAAATACCTGTGTGGCTGGCGGTTCATCTGTGCCAGCCTCAAGCAAGAGTGTATTCCATCTGGAAACTTCAGCTAATCTTCCAGCTATTGTGGAACCACCACTACCACTACCGATTACTATGAAGTCGTACTCATTGCGAGGTTCGGTTTTTGGTACCACTCTGCCACATGGATCAGCGATTATGCAGGAATATCTAAGGAACAAAATAATTTGTATACAGCATTTTTATTGTTAAGAAATAAATACTAGTTTTACATTAAAAAAATTATTTATGTTCATATTGCCTTCCTATAACTTATTTTCTATGTTAAAGTGTGTATCAAATTGAAGACATGGAAAAGTTATTCTAAACGTATTAGCATCTTTAAATGTAAATTTTTGGTATTGAAAATTCTTTTAATTTTTTAAGAAAACTCTTTTAACAAAGGTATGTTTATATTTATAAAAAAAGTTTTAATATTTCTTGCCTCTTCCCCTTTACAAGAAAGCATTTTTTTATTGTTATTGGTATTTTCTAATACTCTAAAATTTAGGCGACCTTTACTTATCTTTTACCAAGTTAGTTTTTTATTTTTAAGATATTATTTTATCAAAGACATCGTGCCATTGGGTTTCATAAATGCCATTTAGCGCCAATTAGATCATCTGTCTAAATGACAGTAGGTACCCGATTGGCTATCATTAATTAAAAAAGAATTAAATATTTTGGGTCACACCGTATAACTATTTTCTTTTTATTGTTTAATATACAGGGTTTTAAATTATATTTTACCACCCACTAACGACCATAACTAGAAAAGATTAAATAAAAAACTTTTATAAAAGTTTTATAGCTTTTTTATCTATTATCTTTAGGCATAACAAAAAAAAATTACATCCAAGAGTTAGAAAAATTATTAGTAATTAAAAAGGTGTTTAAAAGAGCAATCAAAAAGTACCTTATTTGATATGTCCGTCCTTATTAGTTCTGGTTAGGGTGAGTTTTTTTCGATGTTTAGTTAGGTAACTTTTTTTTCGATGTTTAGTACAGGGATCTTAAAATCCGTTGCAGCCACAGAAATGGTTAAATGGAAAAAGAATTAAGTTCTTGAAACTTTGTTTAAACTACACTTTGTTTTGTCCAAAAAATCATGTTTTACTAGATATTTAAAAAAACGCATTTTCTAAAAATTTCCTTTTCTCTGTAGCTCAGTAAATATTTAAAACAGAAAGTGTAAAAGTGTAAATAGAAAACTTGTAGATAATTATCTTCTTAATAGAAAAGTAATATCCAATATTTACTGTCATACTCCTTTTTGAGCTACGATAGAGACTTGCATTTTTTTTTGTTGGAAACCATAGTTGGTTATGACATTTTTAAAAAGGTTTTTTTATAAGCTTTATACCGATGTATAAATATACAAAATATACCCTGAATAAAAAAATCGCGTAGTTTTAAGGTGGGTTTTCAAGCTCATGCAATTTGCGCAAGTTGATTTGTGCGTGGCACTTGTGCAAATTAGACTGAACCATTACATCCGATTGTACGATCAAGTCTATTTGCACAAATTTGTAAACGATGAAGTACGACGACGAATTGTTAGCATTAGCTGGTGTTGTGAAGCAGTGAAAGACAAAAAAACCAATAAGATCGTAGAAGAGTTAAATTAAAAAAGAGCCACTTACTCTCATTTTAATTCAATAATAGAATAGAGCTCAATAAATTCCAAAAGAAACGTTTTTTTCAGTGAAATTAATTTTATCACAAAAGAGCAAATAATAAATAAGACCCACCAAAAAGAAAACGATAAATTAAAGCCACATACACGCTAATACAACTATTGTTTACTTACTACGCATGCCTTTAGTTTGTATGTCGTTTACACGTTTACGAATTTGCACCAAAGAGATTGGACAAGGGAGAGAAATAGTTGATTTACCCCCACCAATTCAAAAAATGACACACACCTGCGACTTGTGATTGTGTTCAGCGACCGAAAGAGCTCGTCAAAGTTTTATTTTATTCTTGCTTAAAGTTGGTAAAAAGCATATGCTTGGTTAAAAGTATGGATTTATTTATAATTTTTTGTTTCAGTACGCACTTTTTACGTAACATTTTTGTGTCTGAATCAATACTATCAGCCAAATATCTTGCGAACTTTAACCGGTTTAATGGTTAACTTAACGCAGCGGGATTACTAGTCATGTGCATGAGAGGTTCTTTTTTCGGCTTGCTATTGGCTGTTATAAATGTCAAAACTCTTGATTTTCAATATGTTCAATATGGCTGATGTTTTGTGATTGTTGTGGCTGTTTATTTGTTTTGTGTTTTATTCGGTTTAATTTTACGTGTGACCTGTGTTATAAATAAAAATTATTGAAACAACATTTATGTAAATTTATTGGCTTTTTAAATAAATTATTTTTTAAATTATTTACGTTGTTTTTTTATGAATAAAAACAAATTAATACTTTATGTAAGATTTATTTTTTAACAAAACATTATATACATTAATATTTTATGAAATACGTAAAATATGTTTAATGAATATCTTTCTGGAGGTAAAAGCACAATGAACCAATAGAGGATTTCTGTGTGCGTCACTCCATATTTAAAAAAATTCCTTGAACTGTAAGAGACAGACAAATGACCAGTTTAAAAAGTATTAATAGTGATAAAAATGATACTAAAGCGAAAAAATGAAAAGGCCTAAACACTAAATAACTGACCCAGTTGAGGTAAAAACCAAGATTAGAGTGTGTTTACTTAAGTTCGTACCATAAGGCAAACTATTAATAATTTTACGAAAAAATTTAACCATCCCATATTAATTGTTTTCTATGGTAGGTATATGAAATATCTTAAAAATTATGAATTTTTCTTAAGAAGAAAGTACACTTATTTTTGTCAATATCGAAAATTTGTGGAAAAAAAGATGTTTAGGATTAAGATCTTTTTATCTGCAATACCGAGCATTTTTGAGCTTTCTTTACAAAAGTATTTTATTTCAAAATAAGTATCCAGTATTGTGAAAACCTAAATTTTCATTGTTAATTAAAACCTACAATCTTATCTGCTTCCTCATACCTAAAAAACAAGTATGTGGATATCGAATAAAATGGACCAAGCACAGTGGTCTATGGAATTTGAAATCCTACTACGCTTTTCTCAGTATAAGTAATATTAACCTATATACTATAATACCTTTCAACTAAATATGATCAAAATAAATCTAATCTAAATAAATTTGGTTGGTAAGTTTAAGCGTGCTATTTTCATATATTTCTTAAAATTATACACTGCTTTTACATTTTACAACCATTCTTTATGCTAAATATGTAATTTCACAATAAAAGTTTAGTTTTCAAGAAATAATTTTATTTAGATTTTCATTTTTAGTTCTTATTTTCCAAAAATTTATATATATTTTTCCATATTAACCTATTCCAATCTAAGAAAAAAATAGACTTCTACCAAATAGATTTTAATACACCATTATCACTAAATTACCAATATTTAGTCATTAAAATATTAATACATTTCAGTATTAACCACATTTCACACTTTTAATTAATGTTTTATGTACATTTACTCAATAAATCAATGTTTTTGAATATACCGCTGATTTAGACATTGGGAGTGCGTATGCGCATGCCCTGCCATCCCGCAGACCCCTTCTTCAAATTGTGCCACTTTTTGAAGCGGCGATTGATCCTCTATCCTTGTCTATTCTCTTT
>JACEGR010012698.1:0-10894 GCA_014170235.1 Listronotus bonariensis | reverse complement strand
GGAACGAATAAAAGAACTGTTTAAACGTGATGTGGTTTAATTTTTGAATTTATATAAAATAACTGCTTATAGAAAACGGTTAGTATTTAAAAATATAAGAGTTTTAAAATGTATTATATCTTATATTTAATCAAATAGTAGAAGTTCCAGAAAAGAAGCCATCTATAATTAAAAATATTGGTTTTTTTTAAAAATAAAATAACTTGAGTAGTGGAGAATGAAAGCAAAAATAATACGAAAGAAACATAAAAAAAAGGGCAATAGTTCCGGCATCGTCTGGATTTGTTTTATAGAAAGGTTGCAAGGTCCTTTTACAAAGCGCGACGCTGATGCACTATGGGATACAATAGAAATCCACTTATCGGGCCAACAACTGGAATTAATGAATCATGCCGTAGAATATTTGTGCTAGGATTATAAAGCGTTGACGACTTGGGTCAAAGGGAACAATAGAAAACTCACAAACATTGCGGCCTTTTGTAGTAAGTAACCTGGGCCCCTATAAAGTTTGCTTATTAGCCTGTTTACATTAAGTAAAAGAACCAAATACAGAGCTGTGGTCTCGTTAGGTCTGATGCAGTCCAAAGTCCCCGCCATTCTGAACCAAAGATTTTACCCTTCTCTTCACTTACTTCCTGCCTCTTTATGCTACAAATCCCCCCCTGCTACTCTGCCACTCTCCAGCGTAAAAGACAAGATAAACATTCTTCTTTATACTCTTATTGGTTCATTTTTAAAATTAATGTGCTCTTCATCCCAAGACTATACCTCAAAAAGATGTTTTCCATTCTGATAAAAGATAAGGATTCACAGAATCTACCAACAAATAAATAGTGCTGCTTTAGCTTCATTTTACAATGCTAAAATAACCCAAAGCTGGGGGAACATAAACCTATTATGCTCAAGAATATTCAAATGACCTTTCTAGACTGAATTTGTATCTTTTCTTCCTGGAACTAACTTCTCCTGATAGATTAGATTAGTGGCTGCCTTTGCCACTAAAAAGATCTTGTAAGTGATACAAAATATTCTAGTATCCCATTAAGCAAAAACATATCTATTTCACCTGTAATACATATTTCCATACATGAGATAATAACCTAACATCCGACGATCAGAAAAACCATCGAACTAATCCAAACAAGCTTAATATTTGGGAGTTCTCATTCTTTGTAAAATGAACAAAAAACAGAGAAGATAATGTAGCTAAGTAAATTTTATGTGGTACTTAATGATGAGAATAAAAGCTTCCCGCTGAAGTCTCCCAAAACTATCATATACATATGTTTATTATTATTCTTTAAATATTTCTTCTCCAGCACACAAAAGCAATCTCGGCCTTGGAAGTTGACGGTAAGTCGTGAACGACCAAAAATGGGTTATCCCAATGATGAATGTGCCAACAACCGATATATGTGTGCCAACAAAATATAGCAAAAAAGGTGGCTTCATGTAACACACCCACGCTGACTTTACCTGTTTGAAAGACTTTTGCATTTTTTTCCTTAACAAATATAATACTCTTTTAAACTGTTTCCTTCATAACGCCAAGAACTCATCCTCGGCTCCTGGGTGTCTAACTGATGGTTTTTATTATTTCGATTTCTTGCCAGGAAGATTGTTATGCAGCGAAGACTTTATAAGCCGTGATCAGCGCTATTCAAAGGCCCATACGTGCAAAGCAACAACAACTGAGATCGATATTACAAAGTACTGCGCTTGTATGTCGTCATGCTTCTCTAACTAAAAAATCTTGTTAGAGAGTTCCACACGCGTTGGGCCGTCCTCTTCCACCACTAACCCAGAAGTGGCTGATCTTGCAGGCTGGCAGCGTGGCTGTGGGGCGGCACGCCAGCCAGCCCGCATGTCCCTGAGCTTCTCTAAGTAAGCTGAACACTCGTACAGTAGAGCCAGACCACGTCATGATGCTCCATGACGTGGCAAAAGTGTGAAAGCTTTTTGAGCTTCATACAGCTTCTCTTCATATAATTTATCATCCCAGACAAGATAATCCAAACTGATACTGTGTCCTCTTACTCCAAGACTCCAATTTTACCACTGAGACAACCAGCATAGGGCCCAGCCCATATCAGAAAATTTTAAAAATAGTTTTTATAATTACCTGTAACAACATTTAAAAAATGAGAACCCAAGCGTACCTGCTCCTCCTAACATTCTTTGCTTGTATCAATATTTGCTTTTTAAAATGAATGCAACGATTTGGTCCATGAGCCAGATCCCGGGAAGCCTCTCCTGATCTGGTGGTCCAGATTCTTGACAGCCGCCGTCACCACAACGGGCATTTGAGGTCTTTCGCAAGCAAACAACCTTCTGCATTGTGCAATCAATAACTTTGCTACTACCATTGTTTCAATACTACTTTAAACACTCCTGAAGTACGAGATTACCTAGCGGTACTTTTCGTAAGCTTAAAATTCCTTTCTTTTAATGGAGGATGGCAACTTAAATTCCATGCCTTCATTCAGAAAATGTAAGATACAGTCAGTTTGTTCTGAATTCTCTTATAAAAATAATTACATCTGTTCCTTGCATCTCAAACAGCAGAACAAACAATAAATGAATCTAATATTCATACGGTAAAAGTCCAGAATTTAGATCAGACTTAATATTCTTATAAACACTGCCCGTTTGATTCAAACATATCGAAGGTTAAACCCATTATTATTATTACAGGTCTTTTTTTTTTTCGTTATAAGTTTCTTTTGATTAATAACGTTTCTTTAAAATGCAAAAACCCTTGCAAATCAAGTTTATCTCAAAAGTTCTCACACACATTATCCTTTAAAAGAAAAATTTAAATTATCTCAAAGTTATTTCAAAATTTTTAATTAAATAGTGAAGCCAGTGTTTCAAACAATTCAGAGTTTTTAAACATTAAGAAATTATATTTTTTTAGAATTTTAAAGGAGTTTTGAGTTTCTTCTGATTTTGTTACTATTATAGCATAATACTTCCAATAATCGAAAATAGATATGGTATTTTTAAAGAAAATTGAACTTCAGAATTTCACACTTTATTAGAATTTGCATTTGTTTTCAAAAGTTATTTACGAAAAATTTTGATAGTATCTTCTTTTGATTTGACCTCCCATACAATCAGCTTAAATTAATTTAATATGTTAAGAAACCTTTCTTTGTAACAACATCCAATTCAATTCTCTTTCAAAAGCATATATTGATCATTATTTAAGAAAACATTTTACTCGCTCATAGCAAACTCAACTAAGAACTAAACAGAGCTTTTTGTGAAATTTAACATTTCATTTCAATCTGACTATTATTGATCTTTGTAACACCTTAGAAACGAATGGCAGCGAAGAAAACAGAAAATAAGAGCTTATTCTGCTATCGCAGACAACTTAGGTGGTGGTGATCATAAGCGGCACAAGATAACGTTCTTCAGCTGACGAAGGTAATGTACTCTGGTTTTGGGAATGCGCTTTCATTGAACATGGTGAAAATTTTCATTTGTTTATCCAATCCCATTTCTCCTTCACACAAGACACTCCAAGTTTAAAAAAATAAAAACTCTTAACACTTTAAAACAAAACTAAAAAAAAATGGAAACTGATGTCTCCACAACAAAAATTTAGCAATTCTTGAAACACTGGAAACAAGAAGCCAGATCCCAATGGGAATTATCAAAGTTCTTGCATAGCAGCGGTGGCATAATTAATCGCTGGTCTTAAGTGTTTCGAAGAAACATCCTTTCAATGTTGAGTCTCAATAGCTCAAGATGCGCAGAACAACTGGAAGGAGTACCTGAACTGAATTGGCAATCATAATATTTCATGGTTCGGCTTTGTTTTTGAATGAAAAACTTCTTCTATATAACCTTCCTTCAGTGCTACTGACAAAGAGCTTTCTTGGCTTCCCATGAGCCCCTTGAAGTGGCTTCAACAGAAACCATCTGCCTCAACAAGGGCAAGCTGATTTGATTGTGACGCAGGCTTCACAGAGTGGCTTTAAAAAGCCTGCATCATCCACTTTCAAACTCTTGCCATCAATTGCTGGGACGCCTCATTTTTAACTGATATTTCTTGGAGGAAAGGTGCTAAGAAAGTTAATCCCGCCCCCTTTTAGATTCTTCAGAAATGCATATCCTCTAATGCTGTGTACCTTTAATAAACTCTGTGCTGCTCTCCCAAAACTTTCTTCCCTTCGATGATAAGAAAACCCTTTGAAGCCAAAAGCCTTAGTTTCCCTGGCACCTTTATAACTTCTCTCATGACTATTCTTCATTCTGGGTCAAACATTTAATAGCTTGCCTCAACTAACCACCCTTGAACTCAAAACTCAAAACCCATTACTGGTAAGGGATTACCCTCTGATACCGGCATACTCCAACAGGTTTCCACAACCCAACATTGCTCCAAAACTAGACCCTGACAACCTTCTGTAGACTAACCTCTTCAAAAAAGATATATAATTATTTTTATTGTGAAATGTGCATTTCTCAGACTGATCAATCAGGACCTAGGTGCAGAAAATTATTTAACCAGAGGAGCCCAACTGTACTGACTAAAAATAATAGAAAGCCTAGAGCAAAACATTTGTGTTATAAAATAAAAATCCATTGAATTTTATCAGGCTCCTGAAATATAAAACACTGAGATGCAAACAAGAAATTTTATCTCTGTTGATGCTTCAAGCAGCTGAAACTGATGCCCTGCATCTTCTTTTAAACAACAATGAGCAACCATAAATTCGATCGGCGGTTTATGCCGTTCTGATCTTCTTTTGAACTGGCAAAGATGAGCTTTCTTCGGCTCCGCATATCCTTCTCTCCCTGCACTTTGTGAACGATCTTTTTTTGGAACAAAATCGTAAATGAAAAATTCAACTGACTCAACTGATGGAGTCATAGATTTCCAACAAACTCTTCACCAGTCCCGTTCATATTCACTACTATATAGTACAAGAGTGCACCTCCCATTTTTTATAATATTATGCAAGAATAAAATAATGTAATTAGTCTCAATATTGAAAACTCTTTCTTTTCAGTAAATGAGGTAAGCAGCCGGAAGCACTCACGGGTTTTTACTTGAATTAATAAATCACTAGGTCAAATAGCCGAGGGGTTCTCAGGGGGCAATATAGTCCTGGGTGCACGCCCTGGGAACAACATTATTAAGTAGAGTTCTGGGGTATGAAAATTCTTCAAGATCGCAACACTTTCTTTAAAGTTTTTATAATAAAAAGTAAAATTTAGAAAAATTTGCCAATTTCCTGTAAAGATGAAATTTTCTACATTACTTATATCTAATAGATTTAGAAAATTGAAAACAAGATAGAGTATAAGAGACTTTTTTCTTTTGGATCTACTCTCACACAGTAATACGGCTGTAAAACAATAGTTCCAAACAAGAATCAAAAATAAATTCAGAGATGTCCAAAGACCTTAAGGGAAAAAGTGCAGTCACCTGATAAAACACCGACAACCATGACGCAATGATATTTATTGATTATTTTCTTTACCACTTTCAAGATAATGGTATTTACAGTTGAAAACAACTTAAAATGAAAAAATTAGGGATCAGAGATTTAAAAAATGTAATTCACAAAATAATGTGTTTCCCAATATTAAAGTAAATTATCATAATTATGTATTAGGTGGTTTTCAATAGTGATAATTTTTTAAAAGTCAATAGAACTTTAAAATTAGTTTTTAGCACGTGTAGTAACATCAGAATAGAAAACTAATTTTACTTAATAATAAAATTTAAATCAAAACCAAACACACGTTTTCGTAAATATTACATATTACTGATACAGGATATTGGTACCTCCTGTTTTTTTAGTAGTTTTTTATGGGATGTTTTAAAATCTGTATGTAATAAGCATAAATTAACATTTTTACAGTATTACAACTTTAAAATCTCTTTCGCTTAAAAAATCAATACTTCTATTTTAAATACTTTTTCTATAAAAATTCTATACCGGGTGACACAGATGTTGTTACCTCCCCAATTTTTTTGTGGTTTTTAGGAGAGACTAATAAAAAAATTCAGTATTATTATAGCCTAATTTAACATTTTTCGTCATTAATATGACCTCAAAATCACTTCCGGTTTAACCGGAAGCACCATGAACTTTCCTATTTTAAATGCTAGTGTCTAAAAGAAAATCAAGTGCTGCCTTTATTTCTGTTTTGAAAATATTTTTTTTGCCAAGTAGGCTGTGATAACAAAAGGTTGACTCATTTTATTTTCACAGGTAGTGACATATTCCATTTTCTTTAATAAAATACTTGGATTTCGTGATTTCAGTTTTTAATGAAATTATTGAGAGAACATTTAAAATTTGACTTACATTTTAAATGGAAACACTCCTATTTTATTTTATTTTTAGATTTTACACTAAAATCTTTCCAATGATGTAGTAACAACATATTGTTTACTTTTAAGATGGCGGCCATAGATCATAGATGATCCGATGATGGCCTGCCATCTTAAAAGTAAACAATATGTTGTTATACGTCATTGGAAAGAGATTTTAGTGTAAAATCTACAAATAAAATAAAATAGGGGTGTTTCTTTTTAAAATATAATTTAAATTTTAAATGTTCTCTCTCGCCAATTTCTTAAAATGTGAGTTGACTGTACCACACCAGTAAATGGTTATTTCTTATTATACAGACTGTAAAAATATTTAACACTATTGTAGTAAGGGTAAGTCCGCCCCTGGCGAACTTATTAAGGCAAATATTTAACAATAATAGAGAATTATTGCAAGTTACTCTTTGTTTGACCTCCGAACAGTGCGGACGTGCGTAGAGGACTACAAAGTTATTCCCGGAGTGGCGGCTAGAGATGTCGTACGAACGTTTTTTACCTTCGGGGATCAAGGAAAGATTCACGCTAAATTGACGGCATCTTTCTTCTGGATCTAAGCGCTGTGAGCGAAGATTCCTATAAGCTGATGGTATCCTGTTTGGTGGTGAACACAAGGTATTTCTCAAATGGCGGGAAATAGATGGGCATGCCATGGGAACTGTCAGTAGTGAAAGTGAAGGTTATACGTAACACCAGTAGCAGATCTTGGTTTGACAGCCGACAATTTATGCATTGCATTGATTGTTGAATTGTTTGTTTTCTTTTGGAATTCCTGGGAGCTACGAGCTCGATTATCCAGGTTTTCCGCCGACGAAGCCCTGGAAAGCATAGTCCGGAAGGGGAGAGTGGTGGATTGGACCTGAAGGGACCAAAACCAAGAAAAAAATAGAGAGAGAGAATTATTGCAAGTTGCCTTATTAAGCTCGGGTATTATTAATACCGGCCTTATTTAAATAATGCTTGAACCCATAATTAAGAGTAATTGCAAATTATGTTTACAGTACCATTAACCTAAAAAGAAGGAGAAAATATTTATAGTAGTTTTTCTTTATTGTTTTGTGCTGTAGGGTTTTGTTTAACACAAATACAGAGATACATTAAAAAAAGCAAGGTTTTAAATATTTTTATTTTTAAAAACTTTTAATTTTGTGGTCGGCAGCCATTCGGTTAGACGAACAGTTCCGAAGTTAAAATAGGACCAAAATAGGGCACAACCTAAAACCGACATAAATAAAGCCAGGCACTATAATTATTAAGGGTGTCCGTCTCCTACCATGCATCTGCGCAAGGTCAGATGTCAAAATAAGGCCGGTATTATTAGTGCCTGGCCTTATTTCACTGTGCAATAATTTTTTAATATCATTGTAAGGAGTCCTAACCAGTATTTTTATTATAATAAAAAATTATGTCATTATAACAAGTAATATAAAAGGAATTAAAGAAAAAAGAGTGATTTAAAAAATATATATAGAAATTTGTCACGTTATGTTTTATGTGCTCTATATGAATCCGAGAGATTGCTCACTTATTCTTGGACATCCCGTAAATCTAGTTTTTTTTTAATACGTCAAATATACAGGGTGTATAATATATTCTATTTAAAAACACTTACCTACTTGACAATGAAAATTTTGTTTTTGGTGTCTGTATATTTTCAAATATTGTAAATAAAGTAGGCATTTCCAAAGATTGTTTTTTAGGTTTATTTTTTTCTTGTACAAGAAGCAAAACTTTTTAGTGAATAAATAGAGTTGAAACAATTTGTGTTTCGCAAATTTAAATTTTTAACGTAACTGAGGAGAGAAAATTCCAATTCATTAAACTTTTTAAATAAAAACATGTTTTCTAATTTATTTTATATTTAAATTTCATACTAAATCCATTTTTAATACCATCGTAGTAATGTATAACGTTAATTTTAAAGATAACGACAATAAATATTTTTTTAAAACATCCGAAACACGAAATCCCTGGCTAAATAATCTATGGTCGTCATTTTTAAAATTTACCTCATGTTGTGATATGTGCAAAATTAATTTATTTGTAGAGTTTAAATACAAAATAAGGAAAACAGAAAATATTTTTGACTGCTGAAGTAAACTAGACCGCTTTTTGGTTTCCACAGACTATTAAACAAAAATATTGAGCGCACTTGCTTCTCTCTACCCAGGTTTATATAAACTTTTATATTTTCTGATGTATAACCTGCCCTTAAATTTTTAAACACTACTCTGTAACACCCTGTATAAAACATAACTGTAAGAAGCCCCTAACTTTTTGTAATCTTCAGTTAACCTGGGAACTTGTAAAACATCTGTAAAGCTGCCTGATTTAAATAAGAGCGAACATTAAAGAAATAAAATTATTATTCTTGTTTTTATTATATTTTTAGAAGATAACAATCATGAAATTATTTTAAGTGCACCTTGAAAGCAATCCGCACTGCCATACTTTGGTTTTAAATCAAAAAATTAAACAATTTTTCTTTTGTTTCAGATCGAGTCAACAGCCAAAGAAACAAAAACAGGACCCTCTACAAATGTAGATATCTCTTTATTCCTTTTATCTTTCTTCTGCTACTTCTTCTAATTCTCACCACTCTGTTTATTTTTCGAAACAATATTTTTAATTCAGCTCCTAATTTTCCTCCAATCGATCCTGAAACAAACAGCTTTATCCTGGGACATCCAGTCTACTACAAGCACCACTGGGGAGCGCTTCCAGAAAAGAACTTTCCCCTCTTTTGCCTACCCCAACAACTGTGGTAATAATAAGTCATACGGCAACTGAGGGATGCTCGAACTTTACCGAATGTGCCAACATAACCCAACACCCTACAATACAATGACATGAAAAGGGGACATAGAGATATAGGCTACAACTTCCTTATTGGAGGCGAAGGAGGAATTTATGTTGGAAGAGGATGGGGTCGCCAAAACAGTTTAAGAGTCAAAAGTATATCGATAAGTTTTATTGAGATTTTAATAAACAAATGTTAAGTGATATAGCTCAAGATTCAGCTCAGGATCTACTGGAGGAGGGTGTTAGAACTGGAATGCTAGATGAGAATTACAAGCTCGTTGGAGAGAATCAGACATCCCCCTTGAGGTTCTACAGTCCTGGAAGGAATACGGTGGAAGTTATAAAAAATTGGGGGCACTATTTTCCTGGAACTATGCTATGATTTTAGAACAAAAAATATATAGAGACTAGACTGCTATTTAGTATGTAGCTGTAGTAGTTTGAATATGGGTCAATTAGCATATGTTCTCAAAATTTGTTTCTGCGAATAATCTAGTCAACTTAAATTATAGATTTAAATGCCAATGAAAAACACTTTTATATTGTAAAAGATTTAAAATACATTATAGAGTAAAAAGGAAAAGAAATATTCAAACGACAAAAAGTTTTTTTGTTCCCTTTTTAATTTTTAAATTAATAAACAAATAAGCTGTAGGCTAAACAAACAAAAAAACAAAACACATAAAAATAATGCGGAAAAGTTTATAAAAACTTAAAGTCCCTCCATAGATATCTGCCCCTGGTAGTCGGTTTTTCTTAAAATAACACTTTATATTTACATGTTATAATAAAATAATTTATTTAATATAATAAATATCAGTTCGGATCTGAGCTTAAAGTGGTATCCCTTAGGGAAACACTATGCGTTCATTAGTCTCGCCCGGGCGGAATAACCTCACACAATAGTACTTAGCCATATTTTTTGGCACTCTGTATATTAAAAGAATAAAAAATATTATTTAAAAATAACTTAAACCCTGAAGCTAAAAAAGAAACTCTTTGCGACATCGATAAAGTAAAGAGTTTTCGTAGAAAAAACAACATTCTTGAATAAATGGGGTTGTATTAAATAATTTGTGGGTTCGCCATAGGGTCCCCCCTATTTTGAGGTATCCTCGACCCTTAACCAACAAAGATTATGGGCCCTAATCACACGCAGCACCATTATTTTTTTAGTTTAGTGAAAATAAAAATATCTGTTTTTACAGTATTTTTTTAAATATTATTGCAACATGGAATAATCAAATGTTTTTGGATGCTCCTCACTCAACAAAACGTGGTTTTCTCGTACATTAACGATTTCTCCCAAACGCGTAAGTTTTACGGCAAAAATGAAGGGAAAGCATTTCTTTGTTGTTTATAATTGATTGATAATTATTATAAAACCATAATTTTCTTCCCAAGTCAATGGTACGGTATTTCTCTTTTTTTTTTGTAAAATTGCTTTTGAAAATTTTCGTCATAGCTACACCACTGGTTGCAAAAATTAAATGAACATCTGAAAAGTGTGTTTCTTATGCCGTAAATATCCTTGTTCCAAAATTCAGTTCAATATCTCAAACTGTTCTTTGAAAAAAAATTTATTAAAAAAGTGAAAAATAAAATAAAACTTTTTAGGGCCTACGTTTATAGTGAACTTTTCTGACTTCAAAATCGGTCATCCAGGGAATGCCTCCTTCAAATTATGACAAACCATTAAGTAACAACCTGTATACCTGTATAATTTTTTGTAATTCA